>JALIZH010013797.1:0-30798 GCA_030522465.1 Rhipicephalus appendiculatus | reverse complement strand
CGGCTGCGAGCACGCCATGAGCGTGGCATGTAAGTCATGCCGCACATGACATCCGTGCCATAATTTGCATGTAAGGATCTGTTATTTGTGTTCGTCATACAGTCATGTCACGCCATATCAAATTTGGTATATATCCAGGAAACGAAACGGCTGCGAGCGTGCCATGAGCGTGGGAACGTAAGTCATGTCATACATGACATACATGTTATGATTTTTATGTTAATACTTGTCATCTATATTTGTCACGCAGTAACATTGCATAATACCAATTTCAGTATATGTCCAGTGAATGAAACGGCCGCACGCGCACCATGAGTGTGGCATGTAAATCATGTCATAAATGGCATACATGTCATAATTGTTAATACCTGCTTTTTATGTTCGTCATACACTCTTGACAAGCCTCAGTATTTTTGGTATACCTTAAACTAAGAAACGGCCGCGAGAGCGCTAATAATGTGGCATGTAGATCATACCGTTCATGACATAAGTGTCATGAGTTTCATGTTATGACCTGTCATTTATATTCTTCATGCAGTCATGTCATGCCACAGCAACTTCGGAATTTCATACCTTCAAATCTGTATGCCATCTCGGACACTTTTCGTATGACATCACTCAACACATAGATAGCATTATAAGTCATTGATTGTAATTAACCCGAACTCCTAATTAATAAGAACAATAAACAGTACAAACCAATGATATGAAATTGTTATCGACCACCTTATCGTAACTGTTCACATTGAAACACCATATGTACTGTACTACATATGTGCTTCTACACTGAGAGCGTCCCCCCATAAGTTTAAATTAAATGGTTAGATTAGTGATAAATATTTATTACGGTTATGAAATTCCTGATGCTTCATCCACATAATGTACGTCACATCTGCAGACTTTTGCTGAGATTTTACCATGATCAACGTCCACTTTCTCATCGATTTACCGACAGGTGATTCTTTTACCCCTGTAATGCTGCTTTCCTGCTCTATCGATTTGGAAAAGCTCTTCAGGAAAAAAATCCACCCAGCGTAATCCCATGAAATTGCAAACACAAAGACAGGTTGTCCTACCGTACATGCCACTAGAGTGCAATTAGCGAATACGTCATCGTTGCGCTACAATTAGCTTTTGAAAAATCACCCCATACATTTTCAATGGAGGCACAAAAGTGTCTCGGGAAAAAATTCCAGCCGGCCGATTAAAACTAATCGCGTTGTACCACATAAGGAGGTTGTCAGCATTAAGTGCCTGAAGTGCTATTAGCGAAAAATTAGGCATTGCTCAGTAATCATTTTTTGAAGAACGCTCCCCATAGAGTTACGCCCAGCGCTTCCCCTTGGGGTCGGCTTTGCCGCACTAGTCGATGTCCCAGATTGCTGGACATGAGCAATCTCGAAATGGTGAAGCTTTGGTCTATGAACATGTTGATGGCAGAGAGCGGCAGGTTCAGTGGAATGCAAAGGGAATGATAATTAAGCAACATATTAAAAGAGGCATCGCATTTTCTCACGCTTTGTGCGACCACCAAACGAAACGAACACACTGAAATAATAGGAGCAGCGGCAATCGCTCGCTTAGAAGACCGATCTGTATGCAGTGCGAGACAACATGTCAAATGACATTGAAACATGCAATAATTTTGACAGAAAAAAAAAAGAAAAAAAAACGTTGAATCGTCGGGACGGGACATTACAAATCGCCGTAGGCGCGCCGAAGTCGTAGCTGTACCAAAAAAAAAAATTGGAACTGCTCTGATAGCGTTCGCGCTACAATGGTTTTTGTGTACTCACAAATTCTCATATTTTGAGGCCTAAAGTTCACGGCAAAGCGCCAAAACACGCTCGTAGCGACAGCGAAACCATCGCTGGAATGCACCGGCTTTTATATATCACACGTCGAACATTCTAGCCTTATCACTGCTCGTCGCGCAAGCTCTGGAATAACCTAGAGTGTTCGCGTCTTGAGCGCAATCTTAACACAACGATCTACAATAATCGCGAAGCTTCTAGAACAATCAGCCACGGTTTGTGCTGAGCATGCGGACAGTCTTTGTAGGCGAAAACCAAGTACGACAGAAATGAAAATAAGAAACGCGCGTGGCAATATACATGCAGACGCTCATGCATGCAAAAGCTCCGTCGGTCGCCGCGAACCCGTGCGATCACTGGCTTGAGGCTTGTTTCTGTTATGCTCCATTTAGGTATACAGGCGTCTACTCTAACAAAATATTTCACATAGTTTGCACTCAGCGACTGACTACATTTCACGCAAGAAGCCGGTTCAGGGGTCTCCATCGCGGTGACCGCGTGAAGCGGGCGCTCCGTTTTCTGCAAAGCGACAGCGACTGTAAACTGTGTTGTGCTTTCTTTTCGTTAAAAATTATTATTTTAACAGTAAAGAGCATTTTTCGTTTCGAAAGTATGCACAGAAATGTCCTGGAGCGTTTGTGCGAGGTGTTTTGTAGAGCGCCGACAGCAAATCTTATGGGGAGCGTGCGGCGGTATCCTGCCTAGCACGCAATCGAGGCGCGCCCGATAGAGTGCGACTCCGTAACTCCTCGAGGCCAATACCGTCGCGGCGGCATATCTACGGTGTCTCCACAGCCACCATTGGCCCCCATGAAAAAGAAAAAAAGCACGGAATAAATTCCAATACACAATCTAAGGCAGGGAGCTACCATCTCTCCAATGCTATTCACCGAGTGTTAATAGGAGGTTTTCAGAGCGTTGGATTGCGGACAGCATGCGATAGCAGTTAATGGAGAGTAGCTTAGTAACATGTGATTCCCTTATAGTATTGCCATGTTGAGTAACTCGGGAAAACTATTGTAAATCATAATTACTGAATTAGACGGGGAAAGCAGAGCGGTGGGTCAGAAAATTAATATGCCGAAAACTAAAGTAATGTTGAGCAGTCTCGGAGGAGAAGAGCGGTTTGCGATGCCTATCAAAACACTGGAAGTGGTAAAGGAATACGTCTGTTTAGGAAAGGTAGTGACCGCAGATACGAACCAGGAGAATGAAGTAACCAGAAGTATAAGAATGTCGTAGTCTGCATTTGGCACGTATTCTTGGCAGTTTACCACTATCGCTCAAGGGAATGCAGCGAGAAGACAAGACAACTGGTGGCAATTGAACGTAACAGCGGGGATTCCAACAGAAGGCATGCGCGCGAATGGGAGGCATAAAGTTAAATAGGCAGATGGGATTCAGAAGCTTCCGAGGCTAACGTGGGCGCAGCCTGCACAGGACCGGGTTGATTGGAGAAACATGGGAGTGGCATGTACCCTACAATTAGCGTACTCATGTTGCTGCTGCTGCTGCTGATGATGATGATTCACTTGTGCAACGTGAATGCGAAAAAATCATTTCACGATTCGTACACAGTCCTATATATATATATATATATATATATATATATATATATATATATATATATATATATATATATATATATATATATATATATATATATATATATATATATATATATATGAAGAAGAAGGTGTCCTTGGATCCAGCAAATGCAATACTTCGAAGTAGAGGACGTGCAAAACGAAAACTTCGTTTATTTTTCCAACGTTTCAGCCGGGGCCCGGCCTTCATCAGGGAAAACAGCATACAGCAATGCGTTCTTCTTAAGTAGACAGGGGATATCAGGATGCCTAACACGTGGGTATTATCACTATCACACACACTATTCACTGCAGTATCGCTACTAATGCACGGCGACAAGAGCTGCAAAGTCATGTAAACATATCAATGGAGCTTCCATAAAGCAAATCGCGCGGAAAAAAAAAAAAAAGCGACAAGATCGAAAGACCAAGAAACGCATAGAGCAAATCACGAAAAATTCAAAGAAATAAAAATAAAAAATATAGCTAATCACAAAAACGACAAAAGCAAAAAGCACTTCAACGTGACAAGATGCGTTACCGACAATTTCAAGGGTTGCGAAGTTCGACAGCACAGATTAAAGAAAAGCGATCCAGCGAGAGCATGTAGCGAGCATCTGCGCATACAGTGATTATGATTAGGCTGTCATAATGCTAGAACTCAGTTCTGCGCCGAAAGAAACGTGAGCTTGCCTAGATTTTGTAAATTCACATCACTGGAGCTTCCATAAAGCAGATCGCGCGAATAGCAAAACGCGACAAGACCGACATACGAAGAAAATACTTGCAAACGCATAGAGCAAATCACGAAAAATTCAAAGAAATAAAAATAAAAAATATAGCTAATCACAAAAACGACAAAAGCAAAAAGCACTTCAACGTGACAAGATGCGTTACCGACAATTTCAAGGGTTACGAAGTTCGACAGCCCCGATTAAAGAAAAGCGATCCCGCGAGAGCATGTAGCGAGCATCTGCGCATACAGTGATTATGATTAGGCTGTCATGATGCTAGAGCTCAGTTCTGCGCCGAAAGAAACGTGAGCTTGCCTGGATTTTCATTTATGCCAGATGAGACAGCTTTGAACTTGTGTATGAGGAATGACTCACGGATTTCTCTATCATGGTGTGACGCGAAACCTGATTCCAGTATAGTAGCTGTTAGTTTATCAAAAGAGTGACCGGGAATGTGAACGTGCCTAGACAGAGGTAGATTGGGTAGGCTTGTGGCATGTGACTTATGGTTATTGAAACGCAGTCTAAAAGGGGTTTCTGTTTGCCCGATATATTGGAGTTTGCACACTGAGCATTCAAGCATGTAAACAACGTTGCTTGTGCCACAGTCAAAATCACCTTTTATTTTGAGATGAAGCTGTATATATATATATATATATATATATATATATATATATATATATATATATATATATATATATAGTGGGAAAAGAATCACGCGGACCCCGATAGAATTATGAACAAGAAAGAAAATACGACTTTCGTTGGTTTGGCACTGTGTATTCTTACTAACGTTTCGTCTGATGGACCAGACTTTGACAAGAAAGAAAATACGACTTTCGTTGGTTTGGCACTGTGTATTCTTACTAACGTTTCGTCTGGTGGACCAGACTTTGACAAGAAAAGAAAATACGACTTTCGTTGGTTTGGCACTGTGTATTCTTACTAACGTTTCGTCTGATGGACCAGACTTTGACAAAGTCTGGTCCACCAGACGAAACGTTAGTAAGAATACACAGTGCCAAACCAACGAAAGTCGTATTTTCTTTTCTTGTTCATATATATATATATATATATATATATATATATATATATATATATATATATATATATATATATATATATATATATATATATATATATATATATATATATATATATATATATTGTAACGTGGTCGTGACGTCGACGAAGGCAACAGTCGGCGTGTCAAAGAAGAAACTGTTTATTTGGGCCGAACTTGTGGCCGTGAAACGTAAAGTCAGATTACAACGATACACACTGGCAAGATAGCGGCGAACGGAGCGTCGGCCGTCGATCAACTGACAAGCGGTGAAGCGCGTCGGCATTTATACGCGTGTCATCGAATATTCCAGTCTTATCACTGGTTGTCGCGAAAGCTCTGGAATAAGCTCGCGTGTTCGCGTCTTGCGCGCAATCTTAACACAACGATCTACAATAAACGCGAAGCTTCTAGAAAAATGAAGCGCGGTTTGCGCTGAGCATTGCTTACAGTCTTTGTGGGCGTAAACCGAATACAGCACAAGTATAATACAAAACGCGCGTGGACAATGCCCCCCCTCTGAAAAAGCATCGTCCCGATGCTTAAAACAGAACACGGGGGCGGGGATTCAGGCAACAATAAATAACAATAATAAAGCAAGAAAGTACAATAAACAATAATAAAGCAAGAAAGTACAATAAACAATGAGCACAAGCACGAAAGTACAATAATAAAGCAAAAATTACAGTCTTCAGGTTCACTAACGCGCGTAATACGGCTTGAGGCGCACGACATGGACGACTTCAGGTCGCGCACGGCGCCGCTGAGAGTTCGTGATGCCGTCAGGGATAACCTCATAGTCGAGTGCGCCGAGACGTCGAAGTACCCTGTAGGGTCCGAAGTATCGTCGAAGAAGCTTCTCGCTAAGTCCCCGTCGGCGAAACCCATACACGGTCACCGGGTTGGTATTCCATGTGGCGTCTTCGAAGGTTGTAGCGACGGCTGTCGGTCTTTTGCTGGGTCTGGATGCGCATACGGGCGAGTTGTCTGGCTTCTTCGGCGCGCTGAAGGTACACGGTGACGTCGACGTTTTCCTCGTCGCAGACATTGGGCAACATAGCGTCGAGCGTCGTTATCGGGGTCCTTCCGTAGACCAATCCATACGGCGTCATCTGCGTAGTTTCTTGTACCGCCGTGTTGTATGCAAAGGTTACATACGGCAGGATGGCATCCCACGTCTTGTGCTCGACGTCGACGTACATGGCCAGCATATCGGCGATGGTCTTATTTAGACGCTCGGTGAGTCCATTGATCTCCGGGTGATAGGCGGTGGTCCGGCGGTGACTTGTTTGGCTGTACCTCAGGATCGCCTGCGTTAGGTCCGCTGTAAAGGCCGTACCTCTGCCGGTAATGAGGACCTCTGGGGCGCCATGACGCAGTACGATGTTCTCGACGAAGAACTTTGCTACCTCGGCTGCACTGCCCTTGGGCAGCGCCCTTGTCTCGGCGTAGCGGGTGAGGTAGTCCGTTGCTACGACGATCCATTTGTTTCCGGAATTCGACGTCGGGAACGGCCCCAGTAAGTCCATGCCGATTTGCTGGAACGGTCGGCGAGGTGGCTCCATGGGTTGCAGAAGTCCGGCTGGCCTAGTGGGTGGTGTCTTCCGTCGTTGACAATCTCGGCAGGTCTTCACGTAGTGGGTGACGTCGGCAGTGAGGCGAGGCCAGTAGTACTTTTCTTGTATCCTCGCAAGCGTACGGGAAAATCCAAGATGTCCAGTCGTCGGGTCGTCATGAAGAGCGCCCAGAACTTCGGGACGTAACGCTGAAGCTACTACGAGGAGGGAGTCGGCCCGAAGTGGCGAGAAGTTTTTCTTTAGGAGAATGCCGTTGCGCAAGAAAAACGACTCCAGTCCTCGTCTGAATACCTTTGGAGCCATGGTGGCCTTGCCCTCGAGGTATTCTATAAGGCCCTTGAGTTCCGGATCGGCTCGTTGTCGTTCAGCGAAGTCATCGGCGCTTATGGTTCCCAAAAAGCAGTCATCATTAAGGTCGTCCTGTGGCGGCGGGTCGACGGGGGGCGCGAGACAAGCAGTCGGCGTCAGAATGCTTTCGTCCGGACTTGTAAACGACGGTAACGTCGAATTCTTGAAGTCTGAGACTCCATCTTGCGCGACGACCGGAAGGGTCTTTCAAGTTAGCTAGCCAACACAAGGCGTGGTGGTCGCTCACCACTTTGAAGGGCCTGCCGTAGAGGTAGGGGCGAAACTTCGTCGTAGCCCAGATGATGGCGAGGCACTCTTTTTCTGTTGTTGAATAGTTGGCCTCTGCCTTGGATAGCGACCGGCTAGCATAACTGATAACCCTTTCCAGTCCGTCCGTCTTCTGCACAAGGACGGCGCCGAGTCCCACGCTGCTTGCGTCGGTGTGCACTTCTGTTTCGCCGTGTTCGTCGAAATGCGCAAGTAACGGAGGCATTTGCAGGCGTCGTTTTAGTTCTTCAAATGCTTCCTCTTCCGGTGTTTCCCACTTGAACTCGACGTCGGTTCTGGTAAGGTTAGTGAGTGGCTCGGCGATGCGGGCAAAATTTTTGACGAACCGCCTGTAATAGGCGCACAGGCCCAGAAATCGACGGACGGCCTTCTTGTCGGCGGGTGGCGGGAGTGTAGCGATGGCGGCTGTCTTTTGAGGATCGGGGCGTACTCCGGACTTGCTGATCACGTGACCCAAGAACAAGAGCTCCTCGTATGCGAAGCGGCACTTTTCAGGCTTGAAGGTGAGGCCAGAGGTCTTGATTGCTTGGAGTACTGCGTCAAGTCGCCGGAGGTGTTCGTCGAAGTTTGAAGCAAACACAATGACGTCGTCCAGGTACACCAGGCAAGTCTGCCACTTCAATCCTGCCAGTACTGTGTCCATAACCCGTTGGAAAGTCGCAGGCGCCGAGCAAAGACCAAAGGGCATGACCTTGAACTCGAAGAGGCCGTCTGGTGTTATAAACGCGGTCTTTTCTCGGTCTCTCTCGTCGACTTCAATTTGCCAATAGCCGGTCTTGAGGTCCATCGAAGAAAAGTACCTCGCGTTGTGGAGCCGATCGAGGGTGTCGTCTATCCGTGGGAGAGGGTACACGTCCTTCTTCGTTATTTTGTTCAGGCGGCGATAATCGACGCAGAAGCGTAGGGTTCCGTCCTTTTTCTTCACTAACACCACGGGTGACGCCCACGGACTCTTTGAAGGCTGGATGATGTCGTCGCGTAGCATTTCGTCGACTTGTTTCTTTATTGCCTCGCGTTCCCTCGTTGAAACTCTGTACGGACTCTGACGTAGTGGCCTGGAACTTTCCTCTGTCATGATGCGGTGTTGTGCGACTGGTGTCTGTCGAACTCTGGACGACGACGAAAAGCAATCCTTGCATTGCAGGAGCAGGGTTTTGAGCTGTTCTTGTTTATGCGTCGGAAGGCTCGGATTGACGTCGAAAGTTAGTTGATGAGCTTGGTTCGTCGGAGCATGTTCGGTAAACTCGGCGAGGGCGAGGGCGTCGCTGGTTTCCACAATGTCTTCGACGTAGGCGACCGTCGTGCCTTTGCTCACGTGCTTGTAATCGTTGCTGAAGTTCGTAAGCATCACTGTGGCTTTCCCTTCACGCAACTCGGCGATGCCTCGTGCCACGCAAATCTGACGGTTTACAAGCAGGTGCTGATCACCCTCGATGACGCCTTCGAAGTCCGCGGGGTTTTCGGTGCCGACGGAAATGATGACGCTGGAGAGAGGCGGAACGGTGACGTGCTCTTCTATCACGTTCAGTGCATGGCTCCCTGGCGTCGTCTGGGTAGGCAGCGCTTTTTCTGAGGTTAGTGTTATCGACTCAGACCTTAGGTCGATGACGGCGCCGTGTTTACTTAGGAAGTGCATCCCAAGTATTACGTCCCTGGAGCAGCGCTGTAGAATTAGAAAGCTGGCTGGATAGGTCCGATTATTAATGGTGACTCTTGCTGTGCAAACACCGGCTGGCGTTATTAGATGACCCCCAGCGGTACGGATTTCAGGGCCTTGCCAAGCAGTCTTCACTTTCTTCAACTGCGTCGCAAAAGGCCCACTGACGACGGAATAGTCGGCTCCAGCGTCGACGAGAGCGGTGACGTTGTGACCGTCGAATATTACGTCGAGGTCGCTGGTTCGTCGTCGTCCGTTGCGGTTGGGTCGCGGCGTCGGATCACGGCTACGTCGATTTGTTGCGCTGCTTCCTTGTTGTGTCGTCACGTCTTCGTAGGTCCGCGACGTTTCGTCGGCAGGGCTTCGTCTGCTTCGCGCCGTATTCTCCTGGTTTCTTCGCGTTGTCGTCATCGGCGGCCGCGGAGGATCTTCGGCATTTCGTCGTACAGCAACCGCACCTCCATCGGTTGCTGCCTTCAGTTTCCCGGATACGGGCTAGGCGACCGGCCCCTGTTTGGGCCATTGTACTGCCGGCGGTAAGGTGACATGTAGCGGCCGGGTGACGGCGAGCGGGAAGGTCGTCGTTCTTGCCACTGTGTTCCAGTAAGGTAGTCGTCGATGTCGCGAGGCCGTTCGCCTGGCTGCGGACGCGGCGCGTTGACAGCGAATCCCCGTAGCCCCATCTGTCGGTACTGGCATCGGCGGTACGTGTGGCCGGCTTCTCCGCAATGGTAGCAGAGTGGACGGTGGTCGGGGGGCGCGCCAGATGTCGGTCTTCCTCGGCGTGTACCGCTGGCCGGCAGGCGGGCGAGATGGCGGCGGTGGTGGCGGCGGCGGCGTCTGGCGACGATAGTGCGGCTGTGCGGCGTCCTGACGGGGGGCGTGGAGGGGGTGCACTGCGTCGGGCTGCAGCAGCGTAGCTCAGGGCCTGCGGCTGTGACTGTGGTGGCTCAGGGGTGCCGAGCGACTGCTGGAGTTCTTCACGAACTATCTCGGCTATCGAGTCCACCTGAGGTTGCGATCTGGGGAACATCTTCCGCAGCTCCTCCCGCACGACCGCTCTGATGGTCTCGCGGAGGTCGTTGGTCCCCAGCGCTTGAACATCCGCGTAGCTCGTTGTAGGCAGGCGGCGGTTGTATTGCCTGTTGCGGAGTTCTAGCGCTTTCTCGATGGTAGTGGCCTCCGAAACGAATTCCGAGACCGTCTTCGGAGGGTTGCGCACAAGTCCGGCGAAAAGTTCTTCCTTTACTCCTCTCATGAGGAACCGAACCTTTTTTGTCCTCGGGCATGTCAACGTCGGCGTGCCGGAAAAGCCCCGTCATCTCCTCCGTAAAGATGGTGACGCTCTCATTCGGGAGCTACACTCGTATGTCCAGTAAGGCGGCGGCCCTTTCCTTTCGGACGACGCTCGCGAACGTCTCCAAGAAAGCGCCGCGAAACAGGTCCCACGTTCGAAGCGTGGACTCCCAGTTCTCGAACCACGTCCTCGCGGCGTCTTCGAGGTAGAAGTAGGCGCGTCGCAGTTTTTCGTCCGAGTCCCAGTTGTTCATAGTCGAGACGCGTTCGTACGTCTCTAGCCAGGTCTCAGGGTCCTCACTTGGCGATCCATGGAAAGTCGGTGGCTCTCTCGGTGGCTGGATCACGATCGTTGCTGGGGGGCACAGCGGCTGTCATTGTCCCTGTCGTCTTCGTCACCGTGGCTTTTGACTTGTCCGGTAGGAGTCCGTGCTGCGGGGGGAGTCCTTTCAGCCTGCGGCTGGCTCGACTGTCGCTGATGGTGTCGGTGTCTTCTTCGCGACGTGGGCTGGGTTCACGGCTTGAGGGGGGGCGTTCGGTACATGGGCCGTGAAGCACCTCCACCAGATGTAACGTGGTCGTGACGTCGACGAAGGCAACAGTCGGCGTGTCAAAGAAGAAACTGTTTATTTGGGCCGAACTTGTGGCCGTGAAACGTAAAGTCAGATTACAACGATACACACTGGCAAGATAGCGGCGAACGGAGCGTCGGCCGTCGATCAACTGACAAGCGGTGAAGCGCGTCGGCATTTATACGCGTGTCATCGAATATTCCAGTCTTATCGCTGGTTGTCGCGAAAGCTCTGGAATATGCTCGCGTGTTCGCGTCTTGCGTGCAATCTTAACACAACGATCTACAATAAACGCGAAGCTTCTAGAAAAATGAGGCGCGGTTTGCGCTGAGCATTGCTTACAGTCTTTGTGGGCGTAAACCGAATACAGCACAAGTATAATACAAAACGCGCGTGACAATATATATAAAGGAAAGAATTGTAAACTTAAGGGCTCGTTTGCTTTGTTAAACACAGTATTAATATGAACTAACAGACAAAGATGCCAAGGAAAGTATAGGGGAAGCTATTAGAAGTAATTGTAATGTAAATATGAAGAAAGGAAAGTGGACGAAAAGATAACTTGCCACCGGCAGGGACCGAACCTGCGACCTTCGAATAACCCCTTCAGGCGCGCATTATGATGCACTGTCCGGAAATGTCTAAATTTCGCACTACATAATTCTAAGGCACTCGTTATTACATTCCAAGAAAGAAAATGAAGAAATATGTAGTTTTTTTTGCGAGATATGCTAATTAATCTTAATTAGTGTATCATGAAATATTTAATCATTCTTCGACCACTTAAGTACGATTTTTACACGAAAAGAAGGTAATCTTAGGCTCAAAGTGCTCACGCAGTTCGTTTTTGGCTCTGTTCATTTTGAGCAAAGAAAAATAATACTTAAGAAGTTGGTTCTGGAACGCGGCAAGCCCAGTGACCCGTCAAACATTGTAGTGCCTTCATAAAAGTGATCGGCTGCAGTCGTATGCAGCACATTGGGGTCAAGTCAGGACACACTGACTATGCAGAAGGTTCAATTATTCCGATGCACAATGTATCTTGCCCTTTCTTTCCCACTAGTCTGAGGAACTGGCAAAAACAAGTCGCGTCCACACATGTGGACGTTGCGCCTGAAGGGGATAACGCGTCCGATGCTCTACCACTGAGCTACGGTGGCGGTCATCCCCCCCGTCCACTTTATAGGGTATATATGTGTACTTAAACGTGGGAGCGTCAGTCAGCGCCGCCTGTTGCCTTTACGGCGAGTGTGGAACACTCTTTTTTGCCTGTAGGCGTCACGTATTACGTGATCTTATTACGAGCGGGCAGCTGACTAATAATCCCTCGCATACCACCTGAAGGCATCAAGTCTGCCAGAACGAGACCCTCGTTATGAATGAAGGAAAGAATTGTGTTTACTACTGTGTTTAACAAAGCAAACGAGCCCTTAAGTTTACAATTCTTTCCTTCATTCATAACGAAGGTCTCGTTCTGGCAGACTTGATGCCTTCAGGTGGTATGCGAGGGATTATTAGTCAGCTGCCCGCTCGTAATAAGATCACGTAATACGTGACGCCTACAGGCAAAAAAGAGTGTTCCACACTCGCCGTAAAGGCAACAGGCGGCGCTGACTGACGCTCCCACGTTTAAGTACACATATATACCCTATAAAGTGGACGGGGGGGATGACCGCCACCGTAGCTCAGTGGTAGAGCATCTGAAGCGTTATTCGAAGGTCGCAGGTTCGGTCCCTGCCGGTGGCAAGTTATCTTTTCGTCCACTTTCTTTTCTTCATATTTACATTACAATTACTTCTAATAGCTTCCCCTATACTTTCCTTGGCATCTTTGTCTGTTAGTTCATATTAATACTGTGTTTAACAAAGCAAACGAGCCCTTAAGTTTACAATTCTTTCCTTCATTCATAACGAGGGTCTCGTTCTGGCAGACTTGATGCCTTCAGGTGGTATGCGAGGGATTATTAGTCAGCTGCCCGCTCGTAATAAGATCACGTAATACGTGACGCCTACAGGCAAAAAAGAGAGTTCCACACTCGCCGTAAAGGCAACAGGCGGCGCTGACTGACGCTCCCACGTTTAAGTACACATATATACCCTATAAAGTGGACGGGGGGGATGACCGCCACCGTAGCTCAGTGGTAGAGCATCTGAAGCGTTATTCGAAGGTCGCAGGTTCGGTCCCTGCCGGTGGCAAGTTATCTTTTCGTCCACTTTCTTTTCTTCATATTTACATTACAATTACTTCTAATAGCTTCCCCTATACTTTCCTTGGCATCTTTGTCTGTTAGTTCATATTAATACTGTGTTTAACAAAGCAAACGAGCCCTTAAGTTTACAATTCTTTCCTTCATTCATAACGAGGGTCTCGTTCTGGCAGACTTGATGCCTTCAGGTGGTATGCGAGGGATTATTAGTCAGCTGCCCGCTCGTAATAAGATCACGTAATACGTGACGCCTACAGGCAAAAAAGAGTGTTCCACACTCGCCGTAAGGGCAACAGGCGGCGCTGACTGACGCTCCCACGTATAAGTACACACACACACACACATATATATATATACATATATATATATATATATATATATATATATATATATATATATATATATACATGTATAGTGTCAGGGTGACAGCGCCACTGAGGCGCGGGCGCGCGCTAAGCTAGAGCAAGGAAGAGAAGAACGAAGGGCAGAATAGAACAGCTGGCCGAACCAGCTGTTCTGTTCCTGTTCGGCGATCTTCCTCGGCCGTGGTCCGCCTCTGGGGGTTTTGGTGTTGTAACCGGCGGTTACTTTTATCTTTGTCTGTGTTATTTCCCAGTTTGAGGTCATTGCGCTTTAAGTGCACATTCTCTTGATGTCTGTCTCATCTCCGGGCCAGAGGGTCTCCCTCTGGTCTGCTACTACTCCTTCACAGGATATTCCTCTGGATCTCTTTCTGCGCAACGGAATCAGCAGCGTTCCGGTGGCTGTGGTTCCAACGAATGGAGGTGTTATTCGGATGAAGAATCCCAAGGCCATCCAGTCAGAGCTTCGCTCGGCGACCCCTCATTTCCTCCAAATAACCGAGGTTCGACAGTTTGGACGCGGCGGCATTCTATGCTGCTCACCTGACCAGGCCTGTATCCAGGACCTTCTAAATTGTTCTTCTTTTGCCACACATCCGGTGAGCTGTTTCATTCCTCCTCACCTCGCTTGTTGCAAAGGGCTAGTCCGGGGTGTAGACGTCAGCATAAGTCCGGCAGAAATCTTGGATCTTTTCTCGGAGGCAGGTGTAGTGTCTGTGTATCGCTGCAACAGGCTAGTCAATAATGTTCGGATTCCCACCGAAACAGTTATCGCCACCTTTGCAGGGACATCACGTCCATCAGAGATCAAAGCATGACCTTTAATCTACCGTGTTGAAGCTCTTGCTCCACGCCCTCTGCAGTGTAGAAAATGCTGGCGGTACGGACACAGTGCGAACGGTTGTCGCTCTGATGTTCGATGCCGAACATGTGGAGCCAATCACAGTGCTGACGACTGTACGTCTAACAATGAGTCATGCTGCCTATGCCTAGCCAACCGCACTGCAGCCCACTCCGACTGCCCTGCTAGAGCCAAAGAATTACAGGTTATCGACATCATTGACAGAAGGCGATGTTCGCGTAGAGAAGCCCTAGCTGAAGTTCAGAGCAGGTCACAAGGATATGCAGGTGTCGCAGCCCGGCAGACTCTCGCTATGGATGCATCTGTGGCGCAGAATATTTCCTCAATCGTAGAGAAAGCAGTGGAAAAGTCCCTAGAAAAACTCCTACTTAACATATCAGAGACATTGGCTGAAGTGATTTCTTCGCAATTTTCAGGCATTTCTGAGCAATTATCCAAGAGCTTGCAGAATCCTTTCAGCATAATTAATTCATCCCTTGGGTCTCAATCAGCCATTGGCAAGAATAATGAGAATCGGCCTTCTAATTACCAGAGGACTGATCAAGACTGTCAGTCTGATTCAGGCTCTCAAGATATTCAGGATGTAGAGATGGATGCTCGAATTCTGAAACGTACCAGGTCTCCGACTAACAAGAATCAGAGCTCTAATTCTAAATCCAAGAAATGTGTGAAGGAACCTTTGAACAAGAATGATTTTTTAAAAGATAGTATTTTGGACCAAGCAGTTGCAGCTGCTTGTCTCTCACCAAAATAGGGTTCCTTAGGGTCCTTCAATGGAACTGCCGTTCGATACTTTCTGCTGTCACAGATCTATTATATCTTATTTCCCAACAGTCTCCGGACGTTATCTTATTAAAAGAAACTTGGTTATCATCGGGTCAAAATTTTCATTTACAAAATTATAAATGTTTTCGTTTGGATAGGAATTCACGCGGGGGAGGATTAGCGTTTTTCATATCATCGAAATTTTGTCATAGAGCGAAAGTTATTTTTCAGTCAATATCATGTGAACATGAAGTTTTAGTTATGGAACTTCTACTTTCAGGCTGTGCGCCAATTACTATCGTGAACAGCTACTTCCCGACTGGCGTTAAAGATGAAGGTATTCTTGATACCATTCAGAGTTTGTGTAAACCGAACACATTATTCGTGGGGGGATTTTAACTCCCACCATATATCATGGGGATACCGTAGTGACGCATCAGGCAAACTTCTGTGGACCTGGATTAATAAGAACAACTATAAATGCCTTAATTCTCAAGTAGCTACATTTATTCGAGGTAATACCAGATCGGTTTTAGATTTATCTTTCGCTAGCTCTAACCTTCTCATCTCTTCTTGGGCGGTGATAAATTCTGCAACTAATAGTGATCACTGCCCTGTAGTGATTGATATCAATTACTCTTTGGTCCCATTGGATTATCAGAATTACACTTTTGTAAATTATTCAAAATTTAAAAAAAGTTTACAGTCAGCTTTGTCATCGTTAAATAACTCTGAAAATGACATTAAAGCCATGAGTCTGTGTTCGGTTTTAAAAGGCACTATGAAAGCCTCGCAGTTCTCTATAGCCTCAGCAAATAGTAAGTCTGTAAGTGTATGGTGGGATTCAGATTGTGACCGAGAGTACAGGCGCAGAAAGGCCGCATGGAAAAAACTTCTTATTAACCAGTGCCCTTCTAATTGGAGTAATTTTAAGTACGCCAAAGCTATGTTTGAAAGAACTGTTTCGATGGTAAAAGCTAAACATGACGAAAACCGGTATTCCTTCCTCTCAAAAAGTGGGAACAACAAAGCTCTCTTTAGATTTCTTAGGAGTCGGAAGGTTATTCCTACTCCCATAAACATAGAGTCCGTAGTACTAACTCCGAAAGTATTGGCCGATTTATTAGATGGAATAGCATTGGGATTACAAAACCGCTTCGCCTCTCAATCGCACTCATTCTTCCCCAAACCTTACTATATGGATGATTTTGTGAGAGTAACTATAGAAGAACTCGCTTCTGTGGTTCATTCTCTCCCTAATTCAGCTCCAGGCCCAGATGGCATTACGACAAGCATGCTGAAATTGTTATTCGAGGTGTCTCCTCAGGACCTCCTTAACCTTGTCAATCACTCTCTTGGGAATGACTGGGTGCCTCCAGATTGGAGAATGGCAAAAATAATTCCCATTCTTAAAAAACAAGGAGCAGGAGCACATCTCGATAACATAAGACCTATAGCATTAACGTCGCATGTTGTCAAATTAATCGAAAGAGTATTATACCTTAGAATCATCAAATTTATAGAAGATAACTCAATATTGAGCCCATGTCAGATTGGATTTAGAACTGGATGTTCCATATGGGATGTACATATTCATTTAGAGGAACGTATTAAGCTTGCTCGTCACAGGCGGCACTATGCAGCATTAGTAACCCTAGATTTGGCCAAGGCATACGACAGTGTAGAATACGACACCCTGCTCAATTCATTAGAAAACTTAAACTTCCCGCGATATATTCTTAATTGGCTGTATGAATTTTTAAAGGATCGGAAATTTTATTGCTCTCAACGTGGCTTATCTTCCCCAAAATATCATCAGTCCAGAGGGGTCCCTCAAGGTTCCGTCCTCTCTCCCGTTTTATTTAATGTTTTATTAAGCTCAGTTCCGTCTAATAATAACGTCAAAGTGTACATATATGCAGACGACATTGCATTCTTCTCCTCTGCATGTGATATTCACTCACTGCATGCAGCATTACAATCATATTTAGGAACTTTAGACTCATGGTTTCAACAGATTCGAATGACCCTAAACGTTAGCAAAAGTTCAGTGATTGTGTTTCCTTTGAACTCGCCAGTCAGCATTGCCCTTCATTATCGACAAGAGGTAATTCCCCAAAATGACTGCGTTAAATATTTAGGTGTGTTTTACGACGAAAAATTAAGTTGGCGAAATCATATTGAATATATTAAATCTAAGGCAACTCGTGCTGTTGGAATAATTCATAAACTTGGTCGACACCCCACTGGTCTACGCAGGGACACTCTAATTCTGATTTATCGTATGTATGTTCGTCCGATTCTAGAATTTGGTTGCGTTTTATACTCGGGGGGGGGGCCAGCATACAAAATTAATCACCTGGCTCTTGTAGAGCGAGAGGCTCTCCGCAGTTGTCTAGGGGTGCCGAAATTTACTGCGAACAGTGTTTTATACCAAGAAGCCCGAATCCCCACTTTAGCTTGCAGATTCCGCATTCTCACCGTCAAAACATACTTAAAAATTTACCCATCTTCACTGAGACGATCAGAGTTTATATTCATTTCAGAATGAAGAGCATTTTTTAATGAGCCATGGTCTCGGGTATATAGGCAGCAAATATTGTTTGTGCAAGATCAACTAGAGCCGTTAAATGTTAATATACGTGACATCGTTCCAAACGACTCAGTGGCAAGCACAAAAATTGAATTTGATAATATATTCCCTTCAAATTCCAAACTTCTTCCTTCTAAATACCTAATAGGCTTGTTAGAAGACCATCTACGTCAACTGGGTATTGGCAAGGTAATTGCTACCGATGCATCCATGAGTGAAGAGAAAGCGGGTGTAGGCATTTTCTCAGAGGCTTTATCTTGGTCATTCTCAGTGCGTCTTCCGGATTATACCCCCCATATTTGAAGCAGAGCTCCTCGCAATTATTTTAGCCCTTCGAAAACTTTCAGAAAATGATTCGGCAGTTGTTGTACTTACTGATTCGCTCTCCGTATGTAAATTTCTAGCTTCAGCGTCTCCTTCCGAGCCTCCAATTTGGAATGCATTTGCGTCATTTATCCCTAGAAACTTGTGTACAGTGCGGTTGATATGGGTGCCAGGCCATCGTGGCATATTTGTAAACGAGATGGCTGATGCACTTGCTCGGTGGTCTCTTAATGGTCCTGTAATGTCCATTGTACCTGATACTGGGTTTATTACTGAATCCAGATATCGAAAATATACGTTACTTCAAGACTCCATCAAAATGAGGCTACCAGTTCAAGAATATGGTCACCTTTCCTATTCTTGGGATAACAAATGGTGCCCCACTGGTAAGTTGGAAGCATACATCACAAAACTTCGATGCCGGATTCCTCCTCTTAATTTTTACTTATACAGGTCTGGTCAGGTGCCGTCTCCTTTATGCTTTTACTGTCAAGAGCCTGAAAACATCGAACACTTTTTAATTTCTTGCCGCCGCTTCGCTAACCACAGGAAAAAACATCTCGAAATTTTGTTCCGAAAATTAGGAATTTCTCTTAATTCTGAAAACATTCTTTCCCTTGGGGCTTCTTCTCTGGGCCACAGCAACAGGAACGTCTGCATTGCCGTCTGCGAATTTCTTAGAGACTCAAGAAGAATCCCTTGTTAAGATTTTCCCAATGAAAATTTATTACTTTGGACTTGTCACTAATTTGTTAGCAATCTATAAAATAATTAACAATTCTATATTCGATTACGACCGGTTAATTCATTTTTCCCCATCAAAATTTTAAATTATTCCCACATTAACCGCCGGTTAATGGCCAATCCCCCGTAGTGGGTACGAGCCATCTTCACAGGAACAAACAAACAAACAAACAAACAAAAGCAAGGGCGTTGTCTCTGTGTCTCCTTCTACAATGGCGCAGTCGCCAAAAGCCTTTGGCAAACCCCAACTGCTAGCTTGAGACAACGCGTCTTCCCGAGGAACGCCGTCACGCTTCCTCAGTGATGGAGTCCGCAAGTCGACCACCGCCGCAAGTATCCATTCCACCGCAAGTGGACGGCGTCCAGGCCTCCATTGTGCTTCCGAGGAACTACTTGACCGGCGGCGTGCTACTTCGCGCCGACGATGTGCACGGGCTCGTCTCGCCTGGTGACGTCGCTCCATGTTCCCATGGCAAGTATCTCATGACCGAGACTCTGCCATCATCTGAGCCTTCCTTGGCCATGGACCTCGCCGCCGTGAGCGCTGCGACCACCGCAGACTCCGCGACCGCAACTCCTGGCTCACTGGGAATTTCACCCGACAGCGAAACGGAGCTCTTCCGTTTCCTCACACAACTATTAGAACGTCTCGACCGTTTCTCGCCGCTGAACTCGCCTGCCGTTTCACCATCAGCGGCAACTATTTGGGCAGTATCGGAGTTCCATGGCTTCCAAGATGACGTCTTCGGGTGGATTGAGACCGTCAACGCACTCGGCACTCTCCATGCCTGGCCAGGAAGACCGAAAATGGCTACAGTGAAACCTCGGTGACACGAATCTCACGGGACCACCAAATATATTCGTATCATCCGAAATTCGTATCACCAAAAAGCATGGAAAATTAGCGTGCGACAAAGGAAAGCTGGCCTACACTTTCATTTATTGCTTTTCAGGGCCGCAGCAACGTCAGGGAGAACTCTGACTGACTGTCAGTGAAGTTTTTAGATGTCGGCAATCCTACCAGCACTCGTAAATATACGGCCCGTACGCGCGTGTTTAACTAATGAACCAGATGCGTTGTGACCCGCGACAGCAATAACACTCTAAATTTTAGTATGCTTTTTCGCATGACGCCGGAGTATTGCGGCGAAAGTAACGGAAGAAGCGCTTTGACGCCATATATCAAGGCCACAAAATTTCAGAACCACGGTCCTATCTTATGATTTTGTTTTCGCGGAGGTGTTGCGGATGTTTTTTGGGAGATTTACGGCCATGCCCGCAAAAGTGCGACCTGAACAGTCACGCATGTTGACGTTGTGAGGCCGGACTCCATCGTCAAGACCGTCCTGGCCTTCTTTCGGTCCTCGTCCACCTTTCGTAAAATGTCTGTTGCACGAGGCAGGCACGTGTAAACACAGCACAACGACAGTAGCTCTCGTCGACGCATTAGAAAAAAAAAAGAAAAAAAGCATGGCGCCAATGCCCTGTGTAATCTAAACGCGAGGTCACACGGAGGTACAATAGAGCCTCGAAGATTCGCACACACAATCTCAGAGGCCGTGACGCATCTCTGAAGGTTTATTCTGACCGTAAGGGAAGTATTTTATTTACACCGTGATTCTGACGACTTGACGGTGCGGCGCGCATGCCCGCGCTAGCGTTCCCGCACTTGCACGTGCTTGGCGCATCTTCCGCGACGTACCAGGGCGGTAGCGTATGTTCGTATCAAACGTCGCGGGGAGAAAATCGGTTCGCAACAACCGTACTCCATTACATTGCAGGCCAATGGGCCTTGGCCGGGACCAAAGAAAACTTCGTATCACCCCGAAATTCGTGTGAGCTGTGTTCGTATCACCGAGGTTTCACTGTATTTGCCATCGACCGCCTACGCGGTGCGGCCAAGGCATGGCACGGCTACGAAGGCGTCAAACAACAATCCTGGTCCGAATGGTGTGCAAAGTTGACGAGCCTCTTTCGGCCACTTTTAAATGCGAATGCATTTCATAGTCGGGCTATGTCAGGCATCCGGCGTTGGCGTTGGCGTTGTCCGCGGAGGAGGAGCAGGAGGATAGGTTGAGGAGGTGTGCGCGCCGGCAGGTGTTAGATGTGAAGCATCTTATGGCGAAGCTTAATCCGGTGGTGGTGGTGTGCGGCGTGACCACCCTTACTGCGCATGCGCAAACCCTTTCAAAAAAATAAAAATAAAAAACCTCCTCTCTCCCTCCTCTAGGCATCCCTCCCCACGGCAACCACACCCTCACTGCGCATGCGCCTCCCCTCCTCTCTCCCCTGCTACGCTCCCCCCTCTCTCCTCTAGGCATCCCTGCCCGCGCCGTCCACACTCCCACTGCGCATGCGCGTCCCACCTCTCTTCTCCTACACTCCCCCCTCTCTTCTCTAGGCATCTCTGCCCGCAGCGTTCACACTCCCACTGCGCATGCGCGCCCCCCCCTCTCTCTCTCTCCTCTCCTACGCTCCCCCCCTCTCCCTCTCTCGCCTCGCGACGCCGACACAGGCAGCGTCTGCTAGCGAGTTTCTTGGTTGAAAAAACCGACTGCTCGCGCTGCACAACCGTTCACTGGCCACCCCGTATATATGGCAATGAATCTTGACCTCCAAGGTGGTGCCGGTGGGAGGTTTCTCCTGTGCGTTGTTGAACAATAAAAATTCGCAGCGTGCGCGTTAACTAAAAGCGGACTGCGGCGGAGCTCGGCGGAGCTATATATGAAAAAAAAATTTAAAAAATAAATAAAAAAAATTAAAAAAAACAAGAAAAAGAAAAAAAAAGGCTCTGCGCAGTGCTCCCGACCGGGCTGCAGAAATTAGGCGCCTTTTTCCTTCTTCGAACCACAACCACCATATATAATTGGAGTGAAGCACGCGCGAAATGCATTCGCATTTCCTCACGATTCCCTTCGGGGAGGTGGGGGGCATTTTTTTTATTCCTGCGACCCCCCCTCCTGCCAACGGAATCTCTACTACGCATGACATTTGCGAACCACACCACCTCGACGGTGCAGCTCGGGCCCTTACGATCCGGCCCTCCCTCGGTGGCCAAGATCAAGGGAACAGTCCCGACGGTGTACCTGCGCCTTCCACCAACGACCCCGCCCTCGGATTTCAAGCTCCTGAGAACCTGCCACCAGATGGTACAGCTGTCTCCTGCAGCTCCTTCACGGCAAACATCGCGGAACGCGCCGCGACTGACACCGACAGGGACCACCAGGTCGACTTCGCGATTGAGAACTCAAACTCATAGTCACGACCCACCTCACGACCTTCCTTTCTCGTGAACCAGGCTTCCTCTAAGACACAGAAGCCGATCACGCGGGCCCCAAGCTTATCTTCACCTTGGCACGTGGAGATGCCGACACCTCTATTTGTCACCACGCCACCAGTTCCCAAGCTGCACGAGCCTATGCCAGCAATCGATACTAATGGCACCCCCCACGCCAAGTTCAGCGCAGTCATTGGCCGATTGCGCAGATGGTCAAAGTGTGACAGCCAAGTTGCTGGTACAAGAGACCTGCCAATACAGCCCATGTGCGCCGATGGCTTGATTGATGACTTCCGCGGCGATGTTGTCACATCCATGACTCCGCAGTCGACGCTTCCAGAATATCGGAGACGAGCACCGGAAAGCGCTAGAAGGGACGTTCCCATCCCGTTCAACGACGTCTCTCAGATGGAGGCCGGAGGGACGAGCAAGGTTGTAGAGATCAACATAAGCGTGCGCAGGCTTCCCCTTCAGGGTGGGGGGGGGGGGGGGGGGGGCGAAGGTTCGTCGCAGCGCCCCCCCTCCCTATTATGTCAATGTATATGGCTGACTTTGCGCCCCTCCTATCGCCCCCCCCTACAATGTATAGGGCTGACTTGGCGCCCCCCCCCTTCTCGCCCCCCTTGCCCCCCCCCCCCCCCCCCGTGCGCACGCCTATGGAGATCAATGGCATGCCACTTCGATCCAAGTGTCGCTCTCTGACGGCCAAAGAAGGGGACGTTTTGCGGCAGACACAGCATCCAATTGTGTGCGGCGCCGCTAAAGTAGCGGGTACTGATGACACGACATTGCAGAAGCTTCTTTCGAGGTTGCAGAAAAAGTGTCAGCTGCTAGCGTCGTCTTCTGCCGCTCGCCACGTTAGACCACAGCGCAACGGAAACCTTCAGCGACCACCCCGACACAGCCAGTGCCGCCCCCCCAGAATTTTTGGCAGCTCGGCAAGACATGTCACGGCGTAAACCAGAAGACAGACCCCTGCGGCACAGTCAATGCCGCCCGGCAGAGACGATTTCGGCACCGGGTCATACTTCGTCGCAGTCGCGGCCGAGTGTAAGGGTGACAGCGCCACTGAGGCGCGGGCGCGCGCTAGGCTAGAGCAAGGAAGAGAAGAACGAAGGGCAGAATAGAACAGCCGGCCCGCAGCAAGGGCGTTGTCTCTGTGTCTCCTTCTACAATACATATATATATATATATATATATACACGCATTGTCACAGCGACAAAAAGGGTGTCAAGAGGCCAATCAGGTTTCGCCTTAGCGTTTTTAGTGAATGTAACACGTGCTTAGATTTTATTTATTTATTTATTTATTTATTTATTTATTTATTTATTTATTTATTTATCTCAAATGCACTCAAGCGCTTGGGCATTCTAGAGGGGAGTAGGGTACATGCGTACAACAATAGGAAGAATACCGATGTTTCATCGAACACTTTCAAAAAAACATAAAGGTTGGCTGTTAGATATTGTACAATTCTAGCTCGTCAGCTGGTCGACGAGAAGAGGAGGAAATTACTACACAAAAAATTTAAAGGCATAGTCCACTAACTAACGAAAATTACAAATTTCGATCTTAACTAATTGAATTATTGCCCACATTTCATTTCGCAATGTTTAGCCGTGGAGTTCGCAAGGCGACCTGGAACTAATTCCTATGATGCCACTATAGTTTCGAAATATTACCTAATTCCCGAACATTACAGAGAAAGGCGTTGCCATCCGAATTATATTCCTAACAAAATGTCCTTTCATGTATTGAAGCCCAAAATTAAGTCTAATACCATGTATTTCTTCGACACTGATCTTCACGCTCCTCAACCTAAGTGCGCATATCGTGTGCCAGCCACAGTGCGTCGCAACATCGCACAATTGACATGGCTCAACACGGCGTCATACAGACCTCAAACAGCCGATGGGTCTCACCGCTCGATATTGTAAAAAAACAAAAACAAAAAGAGGGCTCAGTTACCTAGTTTTTGCGTAGACTATGGCTTGCTAAACAAGATCACACGTATATATGGACATCTATCCCTAGCCACTGATATAGACGATGCCGCGACTGCCGGCATGGAGCATAGTTCTTTTTTTTTTCTTTTTTCTCTATTCCTTGGACCTGTTCTCCGGCTGCTTGCAGCCCCGATGGCTGAACTTGACCATCGCAAACCAGCCTTCGTTAGATCCGATAGCTTATATATGAATTTATTGTGACGCGAATCGGGCCTTGCAACGCGCTTGCAACATTTGAACGCATGATCGGCATCCTTCGCGGCTTCAAGTGGCAGACAAATCTCTACCACCTGGATGGCACTCTGATCTTTTCAGACGGCTTTGCGACACATCTACAAAAGGACGAAGCTGTCGTCACTAGTCTCAGCCCTAATGGCCTTGAAGTAAATTTAAAGAAGTGTTGTTTTGGCGTACGAAAGCTGCTTATCCTGTGCCGTGTTCTTCCGAGATGGCGTCCTTCCGGATTCCACGACACTTCGTGCTGCTGCTACGCTTCCTAAACTGGCAATGAAATACCTTCGCAGCTTTCTATGCCTTTGATATTATTTTACACGTTTCATTCGCAGCTTCCCCGCAATTATAGCGCATTTCACTGACCTCCGCAGCGGCCGCGACCTTTGGGTGAAGTTACATGTGGCGATGCCCCGATAGCTTCCAGAAAACTCTGATGTATTCTTACATCGCCTCCAATCTTGCGACATTTTGAGTTGCTCGCAACATATTAAAGAGAGAGAGAAGTTTATTATGACAGAGAAGCTGAGAGCACCCCGAATGAAATTCACAGGGACACTAGCGGCGTTGTCTTCGGCGCTGTGCTTGCCCAGCGTAAACGTGGATTTGACGAGTTAGTTGTTGCTTATGCCAGTCATGCACCTACCAAAGCACGCACGAGCATACAGAAAGACTGTTGAACCCCGTAGCCCCCCCCCCTCCCCCCTTGATCCGCCAATCACTACACATTCTCTAGCGGCGGTCTTGTCCATCTACGACGTGTTCTCGCTGTAGCCGTCATCGACATGCCTGTGCAGCGGCGCAAAGACCCCTGCATTGCTTCCCTTATGGACTTGTTGCGTGAAGCAACGTCACCTACCATCCCTGAGAAATAAGCCATCAAACACACCATTTCATTCTTCGCGACACTTGATCTATAACTACCTCTATGATGGACGCAAATGGCTCTTCTTCAGCGCCATCTACGTTGACATACGCGCCACCTTCAACGCTGACTCACAGTGTGCACACGCCGAATAGTTGAAGACTTGCACTTTCCTCCAGCTCTGCTACTATCAACGCAGAATGTACCGCTTCTTCTACCGCTACATTTGTTGCGTCGAGCAGAGCCGCACGAATCCCCTTCACCATTTCCCTGCTCCGTAACAACTACTGATTGCCCTCTCCTCCCCTTGTACTACGCCGGCGTTGATTTGTATGGACTTGTTTCCATAACTCCTGCTACCAACTCATAGATAATTGTTGCCATCGATTACACGCTAAGCAGAGACTTCACCATTGCCATCTGCATCGGCTAGCAATGTTGCCTCTCACTTCACACCACGTCATTCCACAGCACGGCGCACTACGCGAGCCGCGCATCGTCCGAAGGACGTGTATTTCATTGGGTCGTCGTCAAGCAATTCTAGAGGAATGCAAGGCCTTTTACCACACCACCACATCTTACAATCATAAAACCAATGGTATATCAGAAACATTTAATCGAACATCAGCTGATATGCTGACAATGTACGTCACTTCCGGTTACTAAGACTAGAACGATGTCATTCTCTTCGTTACGTACGCCCAAAACACTGCTACGCAGGCCACGACTGGACTCTCTCCTGTCTTCTACCTATAAGGACTCGAGCCCTCCTGCACGTTATGCGCAACAACTTCTTGCCACGCTTATGTGAGTGAGTCGACGGCAGTTCCCGAGCTGCTAATTCGCTGAAGAGTGTCGCCAGAGAGCCCGATCTAACGCCACTGTCGGCAGGCAGTGTCAAATACACTAACGAGATGTCTCGAAGCCTTTTAGCGTCGTATACCCGTGACCGAGTTGTGTGGACTCCTTGAGCTAGCCCCGGTTGGTCAACGAAACCTCTTTGGAAGTACCGCCGCCCGTACCGTATGGTCTAGCAAGCCTCGTACTTGATCTACGGCGTCAGGTCACTTGAGCTTTCTTCTATTCTACACTCTAAGAACAAAGAGAGTCCTTTGATTCCTTTCGGGCAGTCCTGGCTTGCCACGTATATGACTCTCTTTAGAGAGTCATATACGTGGCAAGCGCTTGTGTTGTGTAGGTGGCAAGCGCTTGTGTTGTGCAAGCGCTTGTGTTGTGTAGGTGTAGGTTCAGCGCTTGTGTTGTATAGTGTCCTCTCCTTTGTGCTCCGTCCCGTTCGCGCTGAAAAGTTTTCAATATGAATCAGTTCCAACTCGCCCACCTATCTACTTTACTGTTCTTTAGAGAGGCACGCCAACTCTCTTCAGGAGACATTATACTCTCTTCTGAGAGCCATGTGACCCTCAAGAGAGTTAACGTGCCTCTTTAAAAAGAGTCGTATACGTGGTAAGTCATGACTACCCCAAAGGAGTCACAAATACTCTTTTTTTTCTTCTTAGAGTGTAGTAACCAACAATGTCGAGGCATCAGATTGCGCAATGGACCTAGGTGATTCCACGAGAGATAGAACATGCATGTCCGGTCGATATCTGAGAGCCGCGATGAGGTAGACCAAGCATTTATTGAGGAACTTGAACCGATTATTATGTTGAACAGGTACGTCCACCTTTCTTGTAGGCTTCTAGGCAGGTTGCAGGCTGCAAGCTGTGCACGTGTAGCACTTTAGAGAGCGGAAGTAGCCCGACCCGGCACACGTTAGAGACAAATAAAATCTGAGAATACATTTTTACTGAAGACAGGCTACCAGAGTGAAATTTCGCTGCAGCAAAATATTTAGTATTGTAGATTTGCGCACAATGCAAGCTGATAAGCATCAAAGCCACTGAAGTGAGAACACACAGCAAATGTCATTTTGGCCCTTTATGTCTCGTTAACAAAGAAAATGAGGACATTTGATATTGAAACAGTGCATTGACTGACATAAGCACTCTTCGGTAAAAAAAAACTTTTCCTCAAAATTGACACCAAATTCTTTTTTATTTTGTTTCTTGAAAATGGGCTTTTTTTGAAAAAAACTTGGTTTTTAAACTATTTCCTTCTTTTTTTACGCTGCTTGTAGGAAAGCGATCTCTCGCAGAAATATTTCAAATGCCTTTTTTTTTCTATATGTGATACAGTCTTGAAGTTTCTGTGTAAAATAGCAAACTGGCGCGGACCCCAGTTGAAAATCCCACCAGAGTGTGTTTGGTGTGTTCTGGTGTGTGTTGGTGTTAACACCAGAATACACTGGTGTGTTCTGGTGGACACACCAGCCTGGTGGGATGTGTTCTGGTGGGAACACCAGCCTGGTGGGATGTGTTCTGGTGGGAGCAGGATGTGTTCTGGTGGGAACACCAGCCTGGTGGGATGTATTCTGGTGGATACACCAGCCTGGTGTAATTTTTTCTCGTGGATACACCAGCCTGGTGTGGTGTGTTCCGGTGGATACACCAGCGTGGTGTGGTGTTTAGCCAAAACCACTCCGGGTTGGTACGGTAGTAAACTTTTAGCAAAAAAAAAATTGGAGCGCACAGGCTGCTCAAGAAATATATTTTGTGTTTGGGGCTTACCGTAGGCGCGAGCACAGGGGCGGCAGGGGGGGGGCGGCGGCTTCCCCCCCCTATTCACCTAAGAGGGGGGTGCAAAGTCAGCCCAATACATTGACATAATAAGGGAGGGGGGACACTACGATGAACCTACCCCCCCCCCCCCCGTGAAGGGGAACCCTGCGCACGCCTATGGGGCTTACAATTGGACTCAGAATTTTCTTCAACCGAATGCACTCGGTAAAATTTTCCTCAACCAGACTCACTCAGACTCACTCACCAAAATATTACTTAGCCGGACTCATTCAGACTCGTGGCTGGATCCGAATCTCAGCGAGTCGACTCATGACTACGTTAACTTATAATTAGCTTTTCCGACCCTGGGTGTCAATGCTATTGTTTCCTTGGCATGTGTTAACGCTCTCCACACACTGGAGCCAGGAAGCATGTATAACATATTTTACTTTGGTTTTGAAGATTTTGTCGACCAGCATCTGCAAGACAAACCCACCGTAATAGACCTTATCATGACGAGATAGCACCGCTCGCTGGATTTGCAAGTGCTGCGTCTGAGATGCAACCAAAATTGCTGTTGGAGCCACTGCATGTCAATTCACCTTTCATTGTATACGTGCAACACGTACAACCAACAGCAACCTACAGAGTGCTGCAAGAACATCAAGTGTTACTGTCCCCTTGTGACTTAGACCTGCGTCACACTGTTTACACGTCACTATGATAACACCTCCTCGATATGGAAACCAAAAATGTTTTTTAAGGAAGCGGTATTAAAAGTATATGAAAGGCGCTCGGAACAACTATACATTTTTTAGTGTTCGTGACACCAGAACTTTTATTAAGAGCAACAATACGAAAACTGCTAAAATTTGTGTCACTACTCCTTTAACGCTATCTAACATAATAGGTGCCCTCCACTGCCCCTTTTGATCTCGTACCTTCAGATATCAGTTATTAGTGGTTGCAATCCAGTAAGCACATTTTTATTGAAAGACAACTCACACGAGATCATGGGCATCGGCAGGGGGTCAAAAAGGGGCACTTGCCCCCCCTCAAGCCACTCAAGCAATTCCCCACACCCAAGCTATCCCAGTGCTCTCCCCCTCTCCCAGTCGCGATGCAACAATGGTTTGCTCCCCCCAAGAGAAAATTATGCCAACGACCATGCACGAGATACTTTTATCAATAACTTCCCATGAAAGAGATTGCGCGCTGAGATGAAGGCAACCCCCCTCCATAGCTCATGCCTCTGATCAATAAGTATTTAGCTGGAGTATGAACTCTCATGCATTGAAGTATGCCAGTTGACACAGGTATAAACATGAGCCGACATAAGGCTGATAGTAATGAAGTTGAGTAGATAGGACCATAAGTTGGCAAAAAAAATGGAGCTCACGCAGGCTCACTCAAGAAATATATTTTGCGCTTATGGCTCACTCGAACTCAGACTCACCAAAATTTTTCTCAACCGCACTCACTCGGACTAAATCTTGCCAAAATATTACTCTCCTGAACGCACTCCGCCTCAGACTTGCTGCTTCATCTGAATATGAGTGAGTCGACTAATGAGTGAGTTTGCTGACCTATGTATATTGCTCTCTGGTATGCTGTATTCTCTTGGACAAACCACATCTTCATGTGGCACCACACAGCTAGTCTGGCCAGGTGCTTTCCAGAGCATTAAAGAACACGAGACAGCCCTACAATTTACTGTGAACACGAAATCTGTACACATTGTGCAACTGATGACAAACAAAAGGCACAGAAACTGAAGCCAAACAGCAGTGTGTATACTTTATTTCAGAATACATGTTTAATTACACCAACACAAAGCTTTTGTACTACAATTGATATGTACAAGATACTATATAAACTGTCGTAGGCAAATGTTCACGCTTGATCATAGCAACAAAATAACCGAAAAGTTCAACAGAACGTTGTGCAAATTAGGTACTTGAATATAAAAGCACCCAAATTCTGCATTGTATTGTATTGTTGCATTGCCCTCACATAGGAATAAATATTGAAAACTCGATTAATTCCAAGATGGTGTGCATGTTTGGTGCACGGCAAACACATATCCGTATATATGCGAGAGGGGCAAATTGACGTGGCATCCTAGGCCCAATGACAGCAATGGATATGGCGTTCAACAGTGCAGCACATTGCACAATGTGAAGAGCCACACAATCATTGTGAAAATGTATGAAAGTTTCTTCTCTTTTCTACGTGAAGACATGACTGTCCCATGAGTGCAAGCTTCTATTGACTGCAGTGCCAACAGGTGCTGCAGATTGCAAATCAAACAACTTTATATTTGGGGCTTCAAAGACTCACCAAGACTTTAAAAATAGCATAGATTATATGGCTTAGAGCTAGTGAAATGTGCATTAAAAGGTAATGATGCAAAAATTTTCAGTTGTCGTTTTTTTTTAGTGTCAAATGAAAGGCCAAGCCCTCAAGAGCCTAGAAGGCGCACTAGTAAGCATGAGTGCACCCTGAAAAATGAAGTACACGTTAGTATTAGTTCCTACTGAACCCTGACGCCACGACATGATACAAGCTTCTCATCACATCCTCGCCCAAGCTCATGATATTCTGACGTTTCCACGGTTGGCTCTGTTGGTGATGCACAAGCAGCCATTTTGTCTGTTTTGGTCCCTGACACCATCAACACTGCTGATACTGGTGCGTGAGGCAACCAGAACTTGTGGCCTGACACCAAACTAGGGTCAACGTCACAAGGTAAACCAAGCTAAAGTTAACTTTAAATGTTTCCCGAGTTTCACACTAGCTCATAGTCATCTCTACATAAAAGAAATTTGTATAACAAAGCAAAGTCAGCCTTGAAAATTGGTGTTGGTACTTCTTTCAATGGATGCGAAAACATCGTTTCCAAATATTGCATTACGCAGCTTCAGCAAGCCATCCACTTGTATCCATTGCAGTCCAGTCGTTACAGCAAAATCAAGAACTAGCACATAACTTGCAATCTGCTCCATAGGTC
>JALIZH010013796.1:0-10093 GCA_030522465.1 Rhipicephalus appendiculatus | reverse complement strand
TGAGTGTAAAGCCGGTGAATACCGGTGATCCTTGCTGCCGACACTTACTAGGAAAGGTTTAGCTGTACACTCAAAGCCAACCAAAACCACATCGCAGAACGAAACCATTCAGTATACACGCCGTCGTTAAAACTACTTCGAATAATATGATTGAAAGAACGTCTAGGAACACTGAAAGTATCTGTTACACAAGCAACACAAGTGAAAGCTCGCGGAGATGAGGACTAAGATGTCATTTGTAATTGATTTAGATAAGCCTATATTATACTGACGTGTCTAAATATTACTTTATTTTCCGCTAGCTTGCCTAACGTGGCCGCTAAGAGACAAAACAAAAAAAGAACACGTTAAAAAAAAGAGCACTTCCATCAACTACTGGTTCTCTTGCGTGCACTGTACATGCCTCCTTTGGATCGACACTTTCTTAGGGGCAGTCCCAATGCCTCCTTAGGAATAGTGTCAATGCCTTTTCATGGAGTTGGCTACTGGTAAAAATAATCATGCTTTCACGTCTAAATCACTCAAATATTTATTGCTTCTTGCCAACATATTAAGATACCACTATATTCCATAAAAATCGAAAGTGGCATGATTGACTGATTGATTGATTGATTGACATAGTGTCCGGGAAGCATGCAGAATTATAATGGAAGACTGTAAAACAGTCTTACTAATTTAGCGATGCCTTTTCTACCACAGCTAACAGAAGTATAAGAACTTATCCCATCTAGTGAACGTGGCACTAAATGCAATGCGATCGCAACCGAATGCTATAAATGGAGTTTCTAATACTACAGATCATAACGATATTAATACGCACTTATGAAACAGCAATGAATATTTGCTGGCTGTAGTCCAATTTCCTAATAGGGCACACTCACTCTATTGGTTTTGCTAAAATAAATTTCTGGAACTGTTTCTTACCAAGCTCACACCAGGAAATAAACGGTCATTGAAATCAGCACCGAATGCAACATGGCTTTAGGCTTAACGTTCTTCAAACTTACCTCGAAAATAAGGTTTGGAACGTGCGTATTTGTACATCGCAATTAATATCCTACAGTGTACAAGATCAAAATACTCTATAATGTTACGGCCCGTGCCACTTTCATCGGATGAAGTCATGAGCTGCACTGAAATTGATATGAGACCGAAATGCTTTCTCAAACCATGAAAGCTCGCCGCCTAATTATTTTCCGCGGTGTGAAAGGTTATATTTTAGGTCCGTTACCATGCATAAGCGATGCTGTGCGAAATCCTGTGCGTGCTGCAGAAAACTTCATGAACTAGAATTGACGTATGACCTGAACAGCACTCCTAGATACTGTTGTGGCGACACAATCTGCGCACAATACCGCGCAGCATCCGCCTTGCTATCAGGCAGCCCGGCGTGACACGACCACACGCTTCACTGCAATCGGATAAGCCGCAGCGCCACCGCAGCGTCTTCGGCAAAGAGCGTCTTCGGCAAAGGCGACGGGCGCGACAGAAAACCGGGGGGGCCTGAAGTGGTCCGGATGTAGTGCACGATGGTGCGCTGCACTTTGCGTGGCAGTCCGCTGGGGCGCATCAATCCTGGAAATTCGGCGAGGATGGCGTGGTACGGCGAGTGATTGTCAACCCTGAGTACCTTGATGCTTGGCTGTTGTGCGGTCGTTCGCTGGCCTGGGGTGGAATGTCCCGTTGTCGCGTCGATGAGACGATCGTGGCGGCAGTCCGGCAGGAAGTTATAATGTGCCAAAAAGTCCGAGCCGATTATTGGTTCAGCGACGTCGGCGATGACGAAATTCCAATGAAGGTCGCGGCGTAGGTTCCTGAGCTGGATGTGCAGGCGCAGCGAGCCGTACGTCTTGATTGTGGACTGGTTTGCCGCGTTGAGCTCGAAAGATGTCGGCGGGCGAGGACCTTGAAGATGGGATCGCGGGTAGCAGCAAATGTCGGAACCGCTGTCGACAAGGAAACGTTGCTTCGTTATTTGGTCGGTGACGAAGATGCGACGGCCTCCAGGTTGGCAGCTCTCAGCCATGCCTACGAGCTGCCGTTGGCGTTTTCCCTCGTGCCGAGCAGAGCAGGGTGGTCGACATTGCCGGGCTCTGTCCCCGAAGCGTCGTTGGTAGTAACACCGGCCGTGAGCACTAGGCTGTTGTGGTGAGGTGGTGTTACGGTCACGGCTTGGAGAGTGGAAGCGTGGGCGCGTCGTTGGGTGTTGATCGAGGTGTCGCTGAATGGAGCGGAGCCGTCTCTCGATGTTATCGATGTGGTGCGCGAGCTCCGTGGTGTTCAGTGGTGCAGCGCAGCCTGGATGGTGGACGATGACTGCGGCAAAGAGACATCGATGACGCGATCAGCGATCTCGGCAATTTCGCAAGGGGTAGCTTTAGCTGGCCCTGCAGGATCGCCTGGACGTGCGGCGGAAGTCGCTGGAGCCAAAGCGTTCGCAGGGAAAGAATCGTGCATTTCCATGTTGCCTGCGAGGGCACGCATGTGGCGGAGGAGCTGCGATGGTTTGCGTTCGGCTAGTTTTGCGGATTGAAGTTCTCGCGCCTTCCGGTCTTCCGAGGGTGACAGACGGCGGATGAGTTCCGTCTTGAGGTGTTCATAAAGGTTGGCCTTTGGTGGATGGGCAGAGATGTCCCGGACCTCGTTAGCGTAGCGGGCGTCCAGGTGGGCGACTACGTAGTCGTAGCGGGTCCGGTCTTGCGTGATGTGCGCAAGAGAGAACTGGGCCTCGATTTGGGCGAACCATACCTCGGGCGAGTCCGCCCAAAACGACGGAAATTTGACAGGTACCCTCCAGGCGTCCAGGTCGGCAACGGCCGCGGTAACAGCGGGGCCTGCGTTGACAGCGACCACCGGAACGGGGCTTTGGGGGACGTGGCCCGAGCGAGGTGGTGCGGAGTCATCGGGCGAATGCGGTTTAGTGGGCACGCTGCTACCGCGGCCGTTGCCGACCTGGACGCCTGGAGGGTACCTGTCAAATTTCCGCCGTTTTGGGCGGACTCGCCCGAGGTATGGTTCGCCCAAATCGAGGCCCAGTTCTCTCTAGCGCACATCACGCAAGACCGGACCCGCTACGACTACGTAGTCGCCCACCTGCACGCCCGCTACGCTAACGAGGTCCGCGACGTCCTCGCCCATCCACCAAAGGCCAACCTTTATGAACACCTCAAGACGGAACTCATCCGCCGTCTGTCACCCTCGGAAGACCGGAAGGCGCGAGAACTTCAATCCGCAAAACTAGCCGAACGCAAACCATCGCAGCTCCTCCACCACATGCGTGCCCTCGCAGGCAACATGGAAATGCACGATTTTTTCCTGCAAACGCTTTGGCTCCAGCGACTTCCACCGCACGTCCAGGCGATCCTGCAGGGCCAGCTAAAGCTACCCCTTGACCAAATTGCCGAGATCGCTGATCGCGTCATCGATGTCTCTTTGCCGCAGTCTCTTTGGATGTGCCTGGTGACTTTAGCGCGTTGACATTGAATGCAGGAGCGCGCCCAGTTGCGGCAATCCCGCTGCATGGAGGGCCAGACGTAGCGGTCAGCCACGAGACGTGATGGCTCTCCACTCCGCGGGGGGGGGGGGGGGTGATGTGGCGACACAATCTGCGCACAATACCGCGCAGCATCCGCCTTGCTATCAGGCAGCCCGGCGTGACACGACCACACGCTTCACTGCAATCGGATAAGCCGCAGCGCCACCGCAGCGTCACCCAAGGCTTACGTCACCAGCGGTGGCTACAAAACCAGGCTGCCAAGATTGGAAGCGCATCATTTTGTTCCACTACCTCTGTCGAGCGTAGCGTCAGAATGCTCTCCCGAAGCTGCTACTATAGTTGAATAAATGCTCGTTACGTTTTCATGTTGGGATGCGTCTTTCCGTCGACACGGCATCCCACACTGTGTACCGAGCCTGCCTGACGGATTTGCCGCAGTGGTAGGCCGCTAGCGAGTAGCGTCATCGCTGCTGCACGGGACCGAATGTTTAACGTGGCGATGGTTTGCAAACATACGCCGTCGTCATTACTTGCGCAGTCAGGAACGCGGAGTTGCTTCTTCAAGGGAACACAAGCATTTAACATCCTATTTAGTAGCGCTTGTGTCACAGCCATGCTCAGACTCAAGCCGTGCGCAATTCACTGCACTCGGATGCCGCAGGTTCGATCAGCGCGATCGAAACATGAATATCGAAAAGAACACGCACGTATGTTTTTCGCAACGACGAATTCTTCGACGTTGCGAAAATGCGTCGAACAACTATGCCGATCGGAAGGTACCGGTGAAGTACAGGAGAAGTGAGCCGATAGGCGTGGATTGTGGCCGTGACTGTACCTTTCACCGCTTTTAACCATTTCGCTTCCCTGTTCCGAACTCGAGTGTTTTGGCGGAATGCGGCGCTCGATAATATCCACAATAATTGCGCTACGTGCAATGTACAAGAAAAGCTATGTTTTTATTTTGATCTCGCTGAAGGATACTAGACAATAAATACAATCAAAGTGACTTACGAGCGTGAAAGAAGATTAGCGCGCGAGGGGACGTGAAGCGCAACTCGCTCCTCGTGAGTTAGCAGCTGATCGTTCATCGTCGCTGTCACACTCTGCGCTTTCACAGCCTTCTCTGTCCAGTGAAAAATCCTCATCGTGAAGGTGGTTCCTCTTGACATCATTGCTGAAAGCAATCTGAAGAATTTCCTCCGCCGAACGACTTCCGTTAGTCCTCGTCACAACGTTATGTGGGCGCGCAGAACTTCTTGCTCTCACACCGGTCAACAAAACAAATCGCTTGCAGAGTGCTGCCATCTATCAACAAACGTGCAAAAACAAGCGGCGCAGCGCTGGCCAATTTGAGATTACTCAGTTATATATCGCTAGTTCGCGCGACTTCCCGCCTACAATGTTATAAATTCATGCACTACAACAGCACTGACGAAAGCTGTATACAAGTAAAACAAGGTGAGTTTCAACTGAGAAGGTCAGACGACAGCGTTTAACTAACCTACATGGCTAGACAAAACCTCGCGAAGCTGATATTTGTACGATGTGGGTCATCGTTGAACGCGCGAGTTGGCACGTATTTTCACGAGTAAGATTTATCGTGTCACGGAGGGCCCGGTTTGTTCATTGAACCAGGAAACATGCAAACTAGTAGTGTTTGTTTCCCTCTAACACAGCCGAACAAGTGCGCGACTGCGTAGGGCTGCCATGGTGTCGTCTACTGATCATCCATGAGAGAACGCTCCTAAGTTCCGCTAGGGGCGCGACAGTCTATGGGCATTGCGAATTCTGTTGACGAAAAGAACAAAAATGAAAACAGACACTTTATGCACCCAGATTTATTAAGCCAACGCGGGCAAGAACAAGCTATGCATATCGCTTCTGGAGAAGTAAAATGGGTAGCAGGATAAAGAAAATTGGTGAAATAGTAAAAGTACGTACTTATTTTTGTATGTTCATATTCACTATAGGTGAACAACGCTGGCATCGCCATGATGGGCACGATAGATGACACGACGGGAGAAGAATTCAACCGTGTTTGGGACACCAACTTTCGTGGCCCGCTCAGCGCGATCAAGAATTCTCTTCCCTACCTGCGCAAAACGAAAGGTACGGAATAGTTTGTACTCAGTGAGACAATCACGCTCTGCTAAATAGGCAGTTTGTTTAGAAGAGTTGCTTGTTGGGCAAGTTGGTACATACTGAGTAAAATACAAAGCCACACAAAACGTCGAAAACGACGAAATCGGAAAAAACGGAGCAGTAGAAACAGATACAGAGAGCAGAGACGTGGCACTAACTGAAGTTTATTTCGGAAACAACCTTCCTCCCAAGTCCGTACAACGCATGCGCAGATAACCAACCAAACAAAACCAAAAAGGAACCAAAAGATACACCCGGCAGCTAACCAGAGTAAATCACCTTTGTGCTAAAAACAGACATTCTTTCCTGGTGAATGCAAGTCATGGGGTTACACCCACATGACTGCAAGTCATGTGGGTGTAACCCTCTTTTCGATAAGGTCACAATTTTAGGCAAGGCTAAGACGCAGCGTGAACGGGAGATTATTGAGGCATTTCATATCTGGAAACTGGGTCCTGACAAATGTGTTAGCGCAGCCTCAGTCTATCTCACCAGGAAAGAATGTCTGTTTTTAGCACAAAGGTGATTTACTCTGGTTAGCTGCCGGGTGTATCTTTTGGTTCCTTTTTGGTTTTGTTTGGTTGGTTATCTGCGCATGCGTTGTACGGACTTGGGAGGAAGGTTGTTTCCGAAATAAACTTCAGTTGTTAGTGCCACGTCTCTGCTCTCTGTACCTGTTTCTACTGCTCCGTTTTTTCCGTTTTCGTCGTTTTCGACGTTTTGTGTGGCTTTTGTATTTTACTCAGGCAGTTTGTGGCCGGCACATATACCACAAGGATGAGCGACTTGCAACTGGCTTACAACAACTTCCATTGTTCCGTATGTCATTAAATTACGTGCGTATGACTCCCCTTTAGAGCTTGTAGACAGAATTCGAACTATTTCTATTTCATTTCGTTAAAGAAGAACTCACGCGAATTTTAAATATTTTCGGGTTGATGCTTTAAATAAATACACGCTTGTCAAGAATCCTAAATAGAATGTCGTAGCACTTGGGAATTCATCGAATATATTCTTACTACCCCTACCTTAAAAAGGCAATTTCTCTTTCGGTATCGAAGGGGGGCGGCTTCGCACTGACGTGCTAGCACAAGTCTGACGTCACAGGAAGACTGGAACTCGTGGCATACTAACAACAGCTGTCAGTTTACTGTCAGTCCCACGTGGTTTACGTAAAGAATAGTCGTCCAGAGACGCTGACAGCGATTTCGGTTATTTAGGCTGCATGCAGGACGCAGATTTCGAAAACCCAGGGAACTGTGTTGACTTGACGTGATAATGTCCATTGCGGTGGGGCTGGTTGCACATGCTGCGCGACGAAAACTTTAAAATCAAAGTAAAATATTTTATGTGTTGTCTGTATCCGGTGTGGGGAGAACGTTGATAGTGCACACCATAGAAATTAAAAATGATCCTCTTGGGTTACCTTAAAATCACGTCAGTACTCCTTTAACAATCTGACGTATGAAGTATATATGAATAATGGAATGCACACGGAAAGTTTCAATAAGGCTGTGCTTTGGGAAGTGGCTGAAGGGAATGAAAACGTACTCCACAAAGTTATAAATAAGCACGCAGAATATAATGGACAGATGAACCCCCCCGTAAAACAGGGGCAAGACTGGGTAATAGATTCTCAGGAACTAAGTCGTGATAACGACTCATTTCTGAGACCTATATCATGCTCTATGATGTGACACTTCTGAAGCAGCATTGCAGCATAGCTTTCACAAAAATACATTTACTCGAATGTAAGGAGAGCTTTTTTTTTTCTCCAGGTTTTTGATACCTCAAGTTGACCTTCGCGTTACAAATCAAAACTGAACTTCAAGTCGCCTAAAAAGTACAATGATTCACCCAATTCTAGACTACCGCTTTGGCCATTGCGCGATTTATGTTGGCAACATGTGCCAGCCGAGTGCCGTTTGAATCCACTAGAAGCTAATGACCGTTCTCTTCGTTTCTTTTTTTGTGACGTGGTGCACTTCACGTGTTTTTGTATCGTCGTGTTTGGTGGTCTCGGTGGCTTTGGTTGCCTTCGGGTGCTTGGTCTCCCTTTCAGCTCCTCTTGCGATGGAAACGGGTTCTGCTCAGTACGACGGCCGTTTCAAGAGGCGTGCTATTTTGACGGCTGAAGTAATAAGCTGCTGCGCCAAGGTAGATTGTGCTAGAAACACTCTACCGAAGCCTCGGCGTGAGTGAGGCGGCTATAAGCGAGTGGTGGCTCCCATAGGCGTGCGCACGAGGGGGGCAGGGGGGGCGACCGCCCCCCTCAAATTACCTAAGATAGGGGGGCGCGAAGTCTGCCCCTTATATTGACTTAATAGGGAGGGGGGCGCTGCGATGAACCTTCGCCCCCCCTGAAGGGGAACCCTGCGCACGCTTATGGTGGCTCCAGCAGGAGCTCCTTTTCAGGCGCGAGCACGGCCAAAAAAGGTTTCCGTGAACGTCGTCACAGTTACCTCGTTGAATTGGAGCAGCTTGTCACTGATTTCGTCACAAAACTGTGCAGTCGCCTTATGGCGGTCAGTGTTGAACTGATACAGTTCAAAGCGAGCAATGTCGCTCGTCCAATGGGTATTCCGTGAACTAAGTTCACGGAATACCCATTGCGTCATGTGGGTGGGTGCGAAGTACTGCGTTTTGAGGCATTGTTTGAAAAATAAATGCGCTTTTTTAATGCCTCCGCTGGCCTCTCGTTACTTTGGCGGTCTTCTTTTTCTGTTAGAAGCAAGAAAAAGTCTCCCGTCGCGTAACTTTCGTGTTCTTTCTTCCTGGACACAATGAACTGTCACCCCTCGCGTTACAATCATGGTCTCGTTACAACCGAGTAAATACAGTACCACAAATGTGCACTGGTCACAGTGAACTTTCTGTATACTCGGTTACAGCCTCAGAAAAAAATGTTCACTCCGCCCGCAGTTATCGCTGTCTCTCCCACGGGGAATTGACGTAAGTGCTCCAGCCAATAGTACTTACTCAGTTTCAAGTCCAAAAACGTCGAAGTCATGCACTTGGACGTTTTTTGTAAATTCCGTAAGGAATTTTGACATCGCTGTTGAGCCAAACGTAATATTTTAGTCATTAACGCAGACCTTTAACTTTTACCATGCATAGTATTTACATCAGCCGAGAAAAACTTACGGTTCGAGCGGAAACCAGCTAGCGCATTGGTCTTTCACAGGTGAAGTGCAACCGCGCCGCGGTTCTGTTGGCGGAGCTGACATTTTTTCGTTAGGTTGTAAGAAACATTAGTTGTAACCGAGTACTGTATCAGGCCACACTATAGGCCTGAACGGGGAGGGGGGAGGAGGGCCGTCACATTTTGTTGGCAAGGCCAATACTCGGGGAAAAGCGAAATAGTTTGGCCCCATCCGCCGAAATATTTACATTGTGTATGCGTAAATGTAAACGCATACATAAAAACGCACTAACACAACAAGTTTGTACACAGACAGCAGATTTGTTATCTTCAAGCCCCGAGTTTCCGGCTGCCTCCTTGCCCTGGGGTTTCCTCGGCATAAGTGGCGCTCTTTCTACACACAGTAAGCGCCACGGCGCAGTGGTGTTCATTCGTCGCCATTTGCAGCGTTTCCGACCTGGTTGTGGTACTGTGCCAGCGACCGCCGGTTATGGCTTCGCGAACGTCGTTGGTGTTTAATAGAATGTGAGAGAAAAAAGTACTCCCCAAAATTTGTTTCACCGCCAGATGGGTGTCCACCACACGCGGCTGGAACACCCTTGTGAAGCGGCCAGTTTATCTTCATGAAAAACAGTGCTACTGAAACGCGAGCTAGAAAAGAACACACAAGGACGGGCGCTTCACAGTGACGTGGCCCATCAGTGTTAGGACTACTGAGGTGTTCGAACAGTAGCAAGTAAATTCATAGAAGACGGGATAAACCAGTAAAAGTTAATCTGTTGTGGTGAGCTCCTCGTTTCCTTCCTGCGAACAAACTGTCGCCTGGTTTCAGTTTTATTCCGAAGTTGCCCGAAAATATATTCCCCATTCCTTTTGCTGATTGTAATGATTGCTCACATCTCGACAGGTAAACTTCGACACGGCCTAGAAGCCGTGGAGAAGTGGTCGGTCACTTGCTCCTACCCTCCTAAACTGATCTACGGAAATGTCATATTTGGCCATAGGTCGGCGAACTCACTCCTGAGTCGACTTCACTCGGACTTCACTCAGACTCAGATCCAGCCGTGAGTCTGAGTCTGAGTGAGTCCAAGTGAGTAATATTTTGGTGAGTATGAGTCCGAGTGAGTCAGGGTGAATAAAATTTTCGTTATTGTGAGTCCGAGTGAATCCGGCTCAGGAAAATTTTGGTGTGAGTCTGAGTGGGAGCCCTCAGCACAAAATATATTTCATGAGTGAGTCTGAGTGCGCTCCAAACATTTTGCCGACCTATGGTATTTGGCACATGGAAGTTAATTGCCACGTGGTTCTGGTTA
>JALIZH010013795.1:0-43917 GCA_030522465.1 Rhipicephalus appendiculatus | reverse complement strand
CATTATTCGTCATTATGCTCATTAGCGAGGTACCCGCTACACATCTCCAAGGCATTATATGCACTTTTTACAGCGAAAGCTGTTATGAGATCACAACAAGGGTGCCGCAGTTGTCCGCCGCCGCCGCCGGTGTCCGTAACCGCTATCGCACGAAATAAGAAAAAAAAACTTTAAGAAAAAATGTTCAGGATGGAACGGGGTTAGAACCTGGGTCCGCTCCGTGCCAGCCCAGTTTTCTACCACTGAGCCATGCCTGTGCTCGAAAATCCGGCGCAAAAAACCCTATACAAGCATTATGTCGTGAAGGAACCGCGTTAACATGCGCAATATAACGTGGCAGAAGAGTGAAACGACAACCAGGCGTCACAGAATGCCATTTGTGTTGCTTGTCTGTCTGTGTAACCAGGCGTCACACAATATGAATTGCATTACGAGGGGGGTCGTTGAATGCTTCCAACCCATTACAAAGGGCTCAGCCATAATTCTTCGTCCTCATGAGGCACCGAATCAATTAATGGAGTAGTGGGTACCTTGCAAGCGTACTTGTATTAGTAGCTCCAAGATAGAGTGCAACGGGTTTTAGAAATGGTGCTCTCCCAGCTTTCGCTGTGACTGTGGTGCGCGTTCCGCGCAGGCCCTGGCGTTTTTTTTTTTTTTTTAATGCGAATGCATTTCTTAGTCGGGCTATGTCAGGCGGCGGCATCCGCGGAGAGGGAGTTATCTCTCCGCTCTCACTCCCTCTGCCATAGCAACAGCTGCGGGCGCGCGCGCTTATCCTCGCCCCTAGCAACCGGAGCATGGGGTGCGAGAAGGTGTAAGAGAGGGTAGGTGCAGTGCTTCGCCGCTCCTTCTCTCGCCGTTCGCTCTCTCTCCTCCCCTGCGCCCCACTCTCCCGTCCGCTCGCGCCTCACTCTCGACCGTTCGCTTAGGCGCTGCGCCGTGCTCCCGACCGGGCTGCAGAAATTAGGCGCCTTTTTCCTTCTTCGAACCACAACCACCACCACCGTTCGCTGGCTGGGCGCCTCTCAAGGCGATGGCAGAAGTCGGTGAAGGCGAATTTACGCCATTAAAATTACTACGCCGTGTACTCTCGGCGCAAGAAATGCATTCGCATTTCCTCACGATTCCCTTCGGGGAGGTGGGGGCATTTTTTGCTGTGGCTGATGACGATGAAGAATAAGCGTGTTCCAGACCACGCATTCTCTTCCTGCCACGAATGAAAACGAACGTGAATGTGCACTCGCCCGCGAAAAACAACGCCGACGCAGACAGCAAGCTAACGCGGCGGCGAGTGCTCTGGAAGCAGCGGCAAAACGGCAACGCCGACAACAAGCTGCTACACCGGGGTTGAGGACGCGGGAAGCGGTGGCTCAACGGCAAAAACACGTTGTACATACTGTACACACGCATTGTTGTTGAATGCGTCAAAAACACATTGCGGCAAAAACACATTACATACACTGTACACACGCGTTGTCACTTCTTTACATGCGCGAGTGGGCAATGTCACGGGTGATTTACGGTAAGTACGATCTCCAGTGCTTCACCCACTCGTCATGATGCACTTCGTGGAGATGCATGTATTTTTTTGCAACAAGAGCAATCTTCCGCTCACGGACAACACCAATTTTTCGCTGACAGTCAGCGTCGCCGAGGCCAACACCGACGCTGACACCAGAAGTTTTGGAATTCGCCTCGAGATCCTTGAGTGGCGCCCTCTCACGTGTGACGTCAGAAAGAGGACTCGGGTGCCGCTCCTCGCGCGCGCGCTCGCAACCTGAAGGCTGCTCGACGCTGCCAGAAAACCTGTCCAGCTTGAGTTATTGAAATATTAGTGGGCAAGTTGATAAAGCAATTCGTACTGAATGTTCATGCAAAATGCCCAGCGAAATCTAACCGAGTTGACGTCCGGATCACGTTCAGTGTCATTTCTCCTGGTGTCGCCTGTTAGTCATGAATGGGTCCATTTGCATGCATGGTGAGAATTTCTTTGCCTGACTGTTTGGCCGCGGCGCACTAAAATTGAGTTTGCGGACCGTTTTTGATGACTGACTTCAGCGTTCGGGCTTCGGCTTCCGTGTCTGCGTTATAGCGCAATGTATATTTACCGCGTGCTGCGAGTGTTCGGTTGCCAAGCTTGCTACTTCGGTTCAATTCGGTCGTTCGGACTTTTAAGCTCATGAAAACGCATGATGCCATTCAAATAAATGAAGTAGTCGTTACAGGCTACAACCTTTGATTAGATCGAAATTTTTCAGCAGCTGCTGTGCAAGCACGTCCTAGTACTTAAACAAGAATTGAAAAGGTTGAGAGCACGAGGGAAAAGCGGTCGCACGACGGGGATTTGAAATATTGGCAGGTTGTGCGCTATTGTTGCTTCTTTCCTTTTTGTTTTCTTTTTTGCAACATAGTGTAATCTCTACGTTAATAAATCGGCGTTTGCTGACTCGTTCGCGGTCGTCTGAAATCCGCTGAAGAGAATTAGTGCAATCATACTAACGTAGATAAATACAAAACTTTCGCATCGGAAAGCCGTAATGAGAAGTATTTGCAATAAAACAGCGTAAATCACTCCCAGCGGTCGACTCCTCATAGGGCGTGATGCGATCACTGCACTAAAAAGATCCCTATGGTCCTGTTGTGTCCCAAGCGCACCTTTGTTCCCGAGCGAGCCCCCCGAACGTCTTGAGTGAAGCGGTACACCGTTCCTGCGGACGTCCGGTCGTCGACTCCTTCCCTCTCCCCCGCTCGTTACAAACGAGTCACCGCGCGTTTTTCCCGGCAGTTCGGCTGCCGCCTCCAAGTAGGAATAAACACGTTTTTAACCGTTCCTGCCTGTCTATGCTTTTGAGGCTACCGCGCCCCGCGCGTACGTCTCTGGGCCGACGACACATCCGGACATAACAGTGGCGACGAGGAAGTGGATTTGGACCTGCGCTACGCAACGCTTTTGACAAGCTACAAGTCATGGCTACGCACGGGCTCCAAAATCGGCTACCCGAATTCAACGGCTCATCATGGTCATCGTGGTTTGGACGCCTCCAATTTTACTTCGAGGCTAACAACATCACTGATGCAGCAATGAAGAGAGCCAACCTGCTAACGCTGTGCGGGGAGCATACATACGACACAGTCTGTGCCCTGATTCAGCCACGCACTCCAGCAACCGTAGACTACGACGACATCGTAGCTGCGCTGCAGAAGCACTACGACCCAAGACCATCAGAGGTCTACAGCCGAGCCCGCTTCCAACGGCGAGACCAACTGGAAGGCGAAACAGTGAGCGAATATGTGGCGGCACTCAAAAAGCTCGCTGCTGACTGTAATTTCGGCCCGTCGACCTTGACAACTTCAGCTACTGCGCAGGAGGGAGGATCGACGGCCACACCTGCTAACACCACTATGCTCCCCTTGGACGTTATGTTGCGGGACCGTTTTGTGTGCGGACTGCGCGATGAAGGTCTCCAACAACGCCTGTTCGCGGAGATGAGTCTGACCTTCTCCAAAGCATATGACATCGCCCAGCGAGCGGAGAGCGCCGGTCACCAGCAGAGGGATATTCGACGGAACGTCGAACCGGTACATCACACCAGTCAGCAGTCAGGCCATTCCACGTCTACGCCTAATGGAAGGAAAAAAACACAGCGCTGTTGGCGATGCGATGACATGCACGATCCCCAGGTATGCCGATTCAAAACAGCTACCTGCAACTTTTGCCAAAAACGGGGACACCTTGAAAAGGCATGCATCACCAAGCGCAAACAGCTCCGGCCGAAGAATTCAGTGCAACGGAACAACAATGTCGACGCACAAGAGGGCCAGATGCCAGTTAACACGAGCACACCACGGACGTCATCGGCACTGTATGATCTAAACGCCGTTGTGAACCTCGGCACGAGACCAAAGATTACCACAAAAATCATGGTACACCAACGCCCCATCAGGTTTGAGGTGGATTCCGGAGCAGCGTGTACGCTCAACAGCGAGGACACCTTTCGCGCCACTTGGCATGAGAACGCGCCAGCTCTCCAGAAAGACGACACGCAGCTGAGAACGTGGTCCGGACATTCCCTTCCACTACTGGGCTGTGCCAACGTAGACGTCTACTACAACGGTCAGACCCATCAGCTACCACTGCTTGTCGTCCACGGCTCTGGATCAAGCCTGTTGGGACGAAATTGGTTCACCTCTCTTGGAGTGGTCATTGGCGGAGTTCACCACACACCCAGCTATCCGTCAGTGGAGCAGCTTCAAGAGAAGTACCAAGCGGTTTTCTCCGAAGAAATACCAGGAAACAACGGACCTCCAGTCACACTGGAACTGCGGGAGGATGCGACGCCTAAATTTTTGAAAGCTAGGTCGGTACCTTTTGCCCTACGAACGTCAGTCGAGAATGAGCTTGACCGACTGCAGCAACAAGGAATCATCGAACCGACGCAACATTCAGAATGGGCTACACCACCCGTTGTCGTCCGAAAGAAGAACGGTACCCTACGCCTCTGCGGAGACTACCGGAGCACTGTCAACCTGGCGACAAAAGCATCTTCCTACCCACTACCGACCCCAGAGGAGGTTTTTAGCACGCTTCGTGGTGGAAGGATCTTCAGCACCTTGGACTTGACACAAGCCTACCAGCAACTGAAGGTGAGCGAACCAACGTCTGCACTGCTCACGATAAACACCATTAAGGGTCTCTACAAAGTCAAAAGGCTACCATTCGGCATAGCTGCAGCACCAGCAATCTTCCAGAAATTTATGGAGTCTACACTTAACGGGATCCCGGGAGTTTGCGTCTACTTGGACGATGTTATTGTCGGTGGCGCCTCCACTGAAGAGCACGCGGAGCGTTTGGAGCTCATTCTTGAAAGGCTATCAAATGCTAACTTGCGCATCAGCAAGGAAAAATGTGTGTTTGCGGTGCTTGAAGTGAAGTTTCTTGGACATCAAATTGACGCACACGGTATTCATCCTACTGAAGACAAAGTGCGAGCAATCACCGAAGCACGAGCGCCTACGAACAAGCAAGAGCTCCAGTCGTTCTTAGGGCTCTTAACGTTCTACGACCGGTTCTTAGAAGATCGAGCTACAGTGGCCAACGATCTGTACCAGCTACTCCAGAAAGAAGTCCCATGGAATTGGTCGCCACGCCACCAAAAGGCATTTGTTGCCCTTAAGGAACTACTTCGGAAGTCTACTGTTCTGCGACACTACGACGAAAGAAGACCCCTACTGCTAGCCTGCGACGCATCACCGTACGGAGTGGGAGCAGTCCTCTCCCAAGCTGACGACCAGGGACGGGAAGCCCCGATTACTTTCGCATCGCGCACCCTATCGCAGGCAGAGAGGAATTATTCTCAGCTAGATAAAGAGGGACTTGCCATCGTCTACGCAGCAGACCACTTCCGCCAGTACATTACCGGAAGAAGAGTGACATTCATTACAGATCACCGGCCCTTATTGGGTATCATGGGTCCCCAGAAGCCAATGCCACAGACATTGTCGCCGCGAATGACACGATGGTGCATCAAGATGTCGGCGTACGATTACGAACTCGTACATCGCACTGGTAAGAAACACCAGAACGCTGACGCACTAAGCCGCCTGCCGCTGGACACCACAATCGACGAGCCACCCCCCGCCAGGTGACATACTCATGTTCGAGGCGCTGCCGAACCCTCCGCTAACAGCGGACACGGTAGCAGCATCAACGCAGCAGTGCACTGTCTTGAAGGAAGTCTACGCAGCTATACAAGAAGGCAACGTGCAGAAGCTAAAGGGTGAACACTTCAACGCTTACCGCAAGCGAGCTACGGAGTTAAGCACTCATCGCGGCTGCATCACTTTGGGATCAAGAGTTGTGATTCCGGCAGCACTTCGCGGACAAGCCATGTCGCTTGTCCACGCAGGTCATCGAGGCATTGTTGCCATGAAGAAGTGTGCCAGAAGTTATATGTGGTGGCCTGGTATCGACCATGACATAGAATCAACAGTGCAAGATTGCCAGCCTTGTCAATGCAACCACAGAGCCCCACTAAGAGCCCCTATTCCTGAATGGGAAAGACCAAACACGCCTTGGCACACCCTGCACATTGATTTAGCTGGACCTATCGAAGGGTGTTCATTCCTGGTGGTTGTAGACGCATACACCAAGTGGCTTGAGGTAAAGCAAATGACTACAACAACATCGGCAGCAGTTATTGACACTCTCCGGTCGTTGTTTGCAACGTTCGGCCTACCACGCAAGGTAGTCTCGGACAACGGCACTGCGTTTGTGTCCACGGAGATTCTCAAGTTTTACAGCGACAACGGCGTCTCTTCTGTGACATCAGCCCCTTACCACCCAGCGACGAACGGACAAGCCGAGCGCTACGTGGCAGAACTTAAACGCACCCTTACTAAAGATCAGACTGGGACAATACAACGCCGCATCGCGCGATTTCTCTTCAGGCAGCACAACACTGTTCAAAACACCACAGGGCAAACGCCAGGAAGATTGATGTTCGGACGAGAAATGAGAACCCAGCTGACAGCAATTGTCCCGGAGCCCTCAGAGGAAACCCCTCAGGGGGAAGAAAAGCTCCCACGTAGCAGGAGAATCGAAATGGGACAACGCATATACGCACGCCAGTTCAACAGAAGACCCGGCTGGGTTGAAGCGACGGCACTTAAACGCATAGGTTTGCGGTCATGGCTCGTCGACATAGGCGGAAAGGCCACTCGCCGCCACCTTAATCAGCTACGTCATTCAGGTAATTTGCCAAGGGAGGCTCCCTTTCAAGCAAGCACCCCTACGGAAGCTTCGTGCCACTTAGCCTGGCATCTCGCACCAGATGAATCGGCGCCGCCGCCAGCCGGCCCTGAACGGGAAGAAAATCACACCCAGCAAGCGGAGGCTCCTCTTGTTTACGCGCCCAGAGCGTCCACGCGCCCACGGCGACCCCCCAGATCGCTTCCAAGCGACAATCTAAGGAGGGAGGAGATGTTGTGTCCCAAGCGCACCTTTGTTCCCGAGCGAGCCCCCGAACGTCTTGAGTGAAGCGGTACACCGTTCCTGCGGACGTCCGGTCGTCGACTCCTTCCCTCTCCCCCCGCTCGTTACAAACGAGTCACCGCGCGTTTTCCCGGCAGTTCCGCTGCCGCCTCCAAGTAGGAATAAACACGTTTTTAACCGTTCCTGCCTGTCTATCCTTTTGAGGCTACCGCGCCCCGCGCGTACGTCTCTGGGCCGACGACACATCCGGACATGACAGGTCCCTTCTGCATTTGCCTAAAAAGTCTCGAAGGCGAAAGCCTTCTTATTTTTCTTCAGTTGATGTGTTGTTCCTCCACCAGCCCACCTCCGATTGCTTTCTGAATCTAACGGGGTTTTGAACTGCCCCCCAAGATTGGAGGCACTGCAAGCTTACTACACATCACCTGGTTTTGCATTGCTTCCGTGATTGGTGTGCCGTTCACAGAGGCAATGCAAGCGACAATTTCATGTGATGAAGTCATCATGAGATGTCACGTTATGTGATGCGATGATGACGTCAGACATTTTGGCGGCCTGTGATGTCATTATGGCATCGCGTGGTGACGTCATCATATGATTATTTCTTGCATCATTCGTGTCGACGCTGCCAACGCGGGACGCCGACGGTCGATTTTCGTGTTTGATGAGGCATCAAGGCCTTCGCTTCAAGATATTTAGTGTTGTTACAGAGTGGCAATAAACAGCCAAAAGGACCAAAAAATGGTGGGAAAGAGCATTATTTTTCCTCTTCCTAGACCCTTTCACCCATTTTCCATACTGTTCACCAAGCTGTAATATTGGTAGTTCTAAAATGAAACATCAACAGCGCAGCGCGTTTCCCAAGCATCAGGAACTGTATAGTGGGCGCCGCCGTGTCGCCATCATTGTTTACGCATCACACTACATTAGGCAGCACTACGCGATCGGTGAACGTGGCTCACCAGCGGAAAATGGCATGTGTGCATATATCCATAATTATGAGGCTGCAAACTGCACCACTGCTCGCTTTTCATTCAGCGCCGATAGTACGTGTGACAAATTTAATATGCATTCGTCTTGGCGCAATCTACGCTATTTGTCCGCAATAACCCTAGGGTCGATGAACTTATCACTTTTATTTTGTCGACACACGTTTTCTGTACACAGATCCACATGTCTACAATTGGGAGTGGAGTGTGAATTTTCGTTCAAAGCCTGTTTACACAAAGCTGACTTTTGTGAATAAGCCATAATATTGATCACGCTTCGCTTGCAATGCAGCGCCGACTCACTTTAACTCACATGGCGGGACGTTCACGCTTTCACGATAGCTTTTTCAACGCCTCCAGTCCAGCGAGTTACGATACTAACTCGGAGGCATGATCCTGACCGCGATGGCTAAGTAAGCATATGTGATACTTCTCTGAATAAGTATCACAAGAAGAAAATCGAGCTAGTCGTCGAGGAACGCCGTGCGACGCGAATGCACCACAACGAAAGTGCTGCTGATCTATCTAGACTCCAGCAGACGACAAAAGCCGATTCCCTCGTTCTGCGTCACCGGAGCGCAATTCGCAGCGTCGCCAACGGTGGCGCACTAGGTGAATACGCCAGCTGCGCCTGCGCGGAAAGCACAGCACAGTCACAGCGAAAGCTGGAAGAAGGGTATTTGTAGAACCAGTTGTAGACTCTTTTGAGGCTACTAATACACGTACGCTTGCAAGGTACCCACTACGCCATAAATCAAAATTTTTGTCATGTTGGGAAGCAACCACTACGCCATTATTCGTTATTCTGCGGAGAAGCGAGGTACCCGCTACGCATTTGCAAGGCGTTATGGGCACTTTGTTGATGGGGTGGCTGATGACGATGAATAATTTTAGCTGAGCCCTTTGTAACGGGTTGGACGCATTCAACGACCCACTCGCTACGCAACTCGTATTGTGTGACGCCTGGTTACAGAATTCGCATCGTATGACACGTGGTGGTTATCTTACTTTTCTACCACGCTTTATTAGTGGTTCCTTCCCGACATAACGCCTTTATGGGGTCTTTTTGCAACGGAGTTCCGGGCACTGACATGGCTTTGTCGTAGAATACTGGGCTCCCACGGAGAGGACCCAGGTGCGAACCCCATTCCATCCTGGATATTGTTTCTCTTTTTTTTTTTGTCTTACTTCGAGCGATATCGGTTACGGACACCGGTGGCTGCGGCGGACAACTACAGCGCCAAGAACAGCCCTTGTAGCGATCTGACAACAGCTTTCGCTGTAAAAAAAAAAAAAAAAAAAAAAAAAAAAAAAAAAAAAAAAAAAAAACACGTTGCGAGGACCATTACGATATTGCACGTCAGGATAAGTTACCGCGGTTTTGTATACAAGAATGCACGATGAAACTCGCTGGCAGACTGAAGTCTTAGCGCTTTATTGCATTTTATCAAAAGCAAAACTGTTATTCGATGATAAGCTTTGTTTTAACAAGTTATTTGCGAGTTATGTCGTTAATTTTATTTAACGCTCAAGCAGACCACAAGTCATTAGGCGCTGGTTGCATCGCTCACTGTTTATAAAAAACTGCCTCGAAATATTTTGCATTATGATAAATAAAACGCTCGGAATAGTGTGTCTAGCATGGCCGCCGTTATGTGCCGCACTTCGCATTGATGCGTGGGTGCGTATCAGAGAAGCCGTCGCCGATCGCCGTCCACAGCTGTACCGCCCCGTTCCAATTATTGGGACGGGAAAAGCACTGTTAGGCCTCTTCCCATACATCACCGCAAAAAAAAAAATAAAAAAAAAAAAAATCTTGTGACTAAATTAAGTCAGCATGAAATAATTTTCTAATTATTATGCTTAGGCCAGAAACTTTCATTACGCGATTGAATACGGGCAGCCGTGCAATTATATGACCTTTAAAATAGCGTGGCTCAACGTTTTTCAATGTGTCTACAAATTTTCTTCAAATGGGTACCAGTTAAAATCACTTAGTCTAGCTTCACGAACACTTCAAAATATGTCTAAAAGAAAGTTTAATGATCGCCGCGGTGGTATAGCGGTTAGGGTGCTCGGCTGCTGGCCCCAAGGTCGCGGGTTCGATCCCGGCCGCGGCGGTTGCATTTTGATGGAGGCGACATGGTAGAGGCCCGTGTACTGTGCGATCTCAGTGCACGTTAAAGAACACCAGATGGTCGAAATTTCCGGAACCCTCCACTACGGCGTCTCTCATAATCAAATGGTGGTTTTGGGACGTTAAACCCCACATATTATTATTATTATTTAAGAAAGTTCAAGGTAAGACAGCGCACAACGAATGTTTAGTCAGTTGTTACATTTCTTAAACGCACACCACCCCTCCACAGCATTGCTCTATGTTCTCAGTTTTGACCTGTGCCCCGAGGTAAAACGTCACACGGTCCCTAATGCATTTGCCGCCATCTTTTTCCATCTTCTTTTTCATATCAGTTTATTCTAGTAGACCTGCCAGAAAGCTTTCCGCAACCAACGTCTTTTTGCAGTGCCTCCATGATCGGCCCACCTTTGGCAAAGTGACGAAGCCACGTGACGACATCATGTGACGTCACGGAAAGTGGTTTCATAATGACCTAATATATTTCAGCTACCTGTGACGTCATGAGATGGTGATGAATTTTTGCATCACTCGTGTTGAAGCCACCGCCGCCGTCCCCTTTACTCACTTTTCGCGTTTGATGAGGTAGATAATGCTTTGACCTTAATAACTACAGAATCAATAACTAATTTACTTTGTGGATGGCCTTCTACTTTCGGATATAGTATGGGCGTATTGCTCTTAACTGCTTCGCTATACATATCTGTAAAATGTGCGATGTCTACAGAAATGTTCTAAATTAAAGCTGTGGCAGTATTGCGCAGCAATTGTGCCCGATTTACGAAACGGCGCTCGGTTCTTTCAAGATCGCTATAGCAGGTTCTTGCTCAACGTGCTTCTCTGTGGCTAATGTGTAACTATCCAAGGAATAAATAACAAATCTAATTATCGCCCTTACAGTGATGTACATAAAAACAGGGATCGGCGCACTATGTGCAACCGCAACAAAATGTTTCCACGATTGTAAAGCGAATGTGGTTCGTCTCTTTTGGTAACAAATACTCATTGACACAACACTTTCAAAGGCCCGTGTAAAAACTGCCGAATATAGGAAAGTCCAGATTGAATAATATATAGGCTATAGTAGGACTGAATGTACAAAAAAAAAAGGAAACACCGCATCTCCACGAAGTGAATCATGACGAGTGGGCGAAGCTCTGGGTATCGTATGGGTGAGTAACCACGCGTTACCAGAACGTTGCCCCGTATAATGTAAACTGAGCGACATAATTGGTGTATTCATGTGGGAGGTAGTTGCCAAATTCTGCACCAGGGTGGCCAATCCTGCTCTGGTGAGGGAGTGTATTGCCGGCTGTGGTCGCCTGTGAGGCCGCACCGCGGGCCTTTTTTACGCATTTGATTCGGTGGAGACATCAGCAGTCATGCAGGCACTGCGGAATCAGGGCATCGACGAAGCCCATGTAAACATACTGGAAGAAATCTATAGCGGATCAACAGCCATCATAGTCCTCCCTAAAGAAAGCGACAGAATCCCAATAAAAAACGGTGTAAGGCAGGGAGAAACGATCGCTCCAATGCTATTCACCGAGTGTTTACAGGAGGTTTTCAGGGCCCAAGATTGGGAAGACTTAGGGACAAGAATTAATTGAGAGTATATTAGTAACCTGCGATTCGCTAATGACATTGCATTGATGAGTAACTCAGGGGACGAATTACAGCTCATGATTACTGAACTGGATACGGAAAGCAGAAGAGTAGGTCTGAAAATTAATAAGCATAAAACTAAAGTAATGTGGAACAATCTCGGCAGAGAACAGCGCTTTGCGATAGGTGGCGAGACACTGGAAGTTGTAAAGGAATACGTCTACTTAGGACAGGCAGTAACCACGGAGCCTAACCATGCGAGTGAAATAACTAGAATAAGGATGGGATGGAGCACATTCGGCAAGCATTCTCCAATCATGAATGGTAGTGTACCACTGTCCCTCAAGAGGAAGGTGTATAACAGCTGCATCTTACTGGTACTTACCTGCGGAGCAGAAACCTGGAGACTTACAAAGAGGGTTCAACTTAAATTGAGGACAACGCAGCGAGCCATGGAAAGGAAAATGATAGGTGTAACCTTAAGAGACAGGAAGAGAGCAGAGTAGGTCAGGGAACAAACGGGGGTTAAGGATATCATAGTTGTAATCAAGAAGAAGATATCGACATGGGCCGGGCTCGTAGCACTTCGGCAGGATAACCGCTGGTCATTAAGGGTAACAGAATGGATTCCAAGACAAGGCAAACGCGTGAGGAGAAGACAGAAAATTAGGTGGGCAGATGATATTAAGAAGTTTGCAGGTATAACGTGGCAGCAGAAAGCACAGGAGCGGGTTGATTGGCGGAACATGGGAGAGGCCTTTGCCCTGCAGTGGGCGCAGTCAGGTTGATGATGATGAGTGACAAAGTGACATAAAGTGTAGTCGACAAGGCCAGCTCCTAAGGTCCATAATGTCTACGTTGAAGTCGCCGGCTAGTATAAAGGGTTTGTGCTTGTAGGTGTTTGACATTGTCTCGTCACAATTATGATTGATATTAGTGTATTGGTAAACGTTTCTTTGTCATATGCTTTGACTGATGGCTGCTTAAATGCAGGTGTTTTTACGGTGTTTTGGCCTTTTATTTTGGTCTGGTTCGCATAGTGGTTGCTTCCCTACTTCTTGGAAGTTACGGTGGGCGTATAGCGTGTACCTTTCACACTTTGCATGTGCTGTGGATGGACGGTGGGCTTATCCCTTTACGGCCTGACCCGCACAAACATGTGGGTCAATAAAGACGCTCACGAAACGGCACCTGTTTCAGTTTCGGTTTCATAGCTCTGTGCCGCTGAAGTAGATGTTTGCGGGAATATATCTGTTTCAGTAGTTCATTAATTTCGACACCAGAGGGCGAGTAATCTTCCACGAAAAATGCCGCCTGAGCACGTGCGCCGACAGCAACTACCTGAGACGTGTAAATCAACGCTCCTTCTTGTTATACATTTTTTTTTGAAGTGTATGCATATGAAAGGAATATTAAGACTTAGAAAAACATGCTTCGTTAAAAAATTTACGCGTTCTTACCACACACGCTGTGTACTCACGCGTGAGATAGTCACCCGCACGCATAGGTCGGCAAACTCACTCATGAGTCGACTCACTCAGACTCACTCAGACTCAGATTGAGGCATGAGTCTGAGTCTGAGTGAGTCCGGCTGAATTATATTTAGGTGAGTCTGAGTCCGAGTGAGTCCGGCTGAGTTATATTTTGGTGAGTCTGAGTCCGAGTGAGTCCGCTTGAGGAAAATTTTGGTGAGTCGGAGTCCGAGTGAGTCAGGTTGAGGAAAAGTTTAGTGAGTCTGAGTCCGAGTGAGTCTGGATGACGAAAAGACCGGTGAGTCTGAGTCCGAGTGAGTTTGGTTGGAGAGAAATTTCGTGAGTCTGAGTCCGAGTGAGTCTGCTTCATCAAAAGTTTGGTGAGTCTGAGTCCGAGTGAGTCCGGTTGAAGAAAATATTAATGAGTCTGAGTCCGAGTGAGTTCGCTTCAGCAGAATTTTGGTTAGTCTGGGTGCTAGTGAGTGCTAAGCGAAGAACGTTTATTGAGTGAGTCTGCGTGGGCTCCATTTATTTTGCCGACCTATGGTTACAAATATTTATAGCCTCCTTTTATGGCGTGCCTTGTAATCGTATAGACGTACCGTCTTGTAAAGCCCTAGAAATTATTTTTCAAATTATCAAGCTGTCCATGCCCTCATATACGAGGGCATGTAAGTGGGCTCTGCAGCATCTTCTGACACATGTACAACTCCAGGCCACTTTTATTAAGCGACATCGTGATCCACATTGAGTTTGATCTACAACTGTGTACCTAATCAACGGAGAATGAGTGCAATGTTCGAGCTTCATCATCCATGTGGATTCAAATACGACAAAGCAGCACGATTCGCGAGCATCGAGCGCCCCTTCGCTCTCTGTTGCATTGAACCGCTTGTGTCTTTAGATGTCGCTTCGGTTTTTTAATGAATAAATGTGGCAATTGGGAAATTTTCGAGCCCCAAACAAGACATTCACAAGTACGAGAGAGACAGGACGGGCGCTTTTGAATGCCTTGTGAATGCATTGTACCGCGCTCAAAAATTTCCCAGTAGCTATGCACCATCTCGCCGAATTTCAAGCTTTGTTAAAAATGTAGCGACGACACAGACCATCGGCTTTCGTCATGCCATTCACTACCAATTAAACAGCGGCTTCGTTATTTAAAGTGGCTAGACAAAGCTTGCCTCCGTGGTACCTCGAAAGTTGTAGCGACCGGATTTCAAGGAGGAAGGGGTAGAAATGCACCATTCATGCCATACGCGACGCTTCATGACTTGCAAAAACAAATTTCTTCGGGCTGTAATGTGGTCAAAGAATTCTGTTACCTCTCGGCAATTCAAGGAGCTTTTAAACGTTAATGACCTCTTCGAATTCTAGACTCTCTTTGGGAGATCGCCTGCAGTTCAGTCCTTCCCGACTCAAGCAAAACCCGTTTTTTTTCGTATTTTTTCTTTTCTTTCCCATTCAAACACCTTTCCATTCATAGTTAGCGTTGACGCGCCGAAGCACTTTCGGTGCTCCCTCAGCCGTAATTGTGTTCGTCCAAGCCACACGGCAAAAAGCTTCATGGCACGGCCGTTTCCCAGGCTCGTTTCTCGTATCTTGCTTTTGAGCTCCTAATACCCCCCCAAAGAATGAAAGGAAAGTACAAAACGAAGCAACGAGCTCGACAATCTAGGCTTGGGGCCTGCAACACAAATATCTCTATTCTTTCAAAAGTGAACATTCGGCAGAAGTCTGTCTGGTTGGGATAACAGAAAACTGGAGGAAAGAGAAAACTCCAGCCAAAATTTATTCTAAGAAACCGCGACGTTTCGAAGCATGATCGGCTTATTGTTCAGGGGTGAGAAGGCCCGAGATGTGCAACGCCTTCTTGCCAGGCGTGATTGTTTGATGTGAGTCGTCGCAAGCCGTGGCAGTAGAGGGAGGGCAGTGCACCCGTGGTATGGTTGATGTTTCCCGCTGTCTGCTCAATGTAGCAGGATTTGAGGAGGCGCCGCCGGCGAAGGTTCCTTTCTTTTTCCAAAATCACCGCACCGTCGGGACTGGTATGGTGGTCAAACCGCTGGCAGTGCTCTGAAACTTCGGTCCGTCCGCTGTTCAAGTGACGGAGGTCATTCTTGTGCTGCCGCATTCTTTCATGGAAGTTCTTGGTTTCCTCAATGTAGGAAGCGGGGCAGTCGGCGCACGTGATCCGGTACACGACGCCCTGCGCTTTTTCTGCAGGTGCGCTGTCATTGGGCCGAGGGATGAAACTGCCGATGGTGGTGGATGGCTTGTGGGAAACGTCGACCCCTGCCTTTCTTAGTATACGGGCTATTGCTTCGCTGGCGCCCGCAATGTAGGGGATCGACACACGGCGTCGTTGCGGAGCCGTTGGTGTCACGTTTCCCCCGTCTTTTCTCTTACGGAGGGCTCTGCGAATAAACGCCTTTGTGTAGCCGCTGGTGTAGAGGTTACGAATTATTGTCTTCCGTTCCTCTATCCGCTGCTGTGGCGACGATTGGTGATTTTTGTTGGAGTTTTATATTTACACTCGTGACGCAGTGTGTGGTTGGTTGTTTACACAATAAACGAAGGCACGTTTGGCTGCAGTAGGGCGATAGGAACTTTAAAATCGATTTTAAATACGTCCTAGGATTTATTATCTGTTGGTATTTCGTAGATGATGCGCGTGTGTGTAAACAAATCTATCCCACATGTTATCTAGCCTTCAAAATTTTGTTTCATAACTTCAATGGGAAAGATAGAGGGGGGCGGGGGGGGTACACTGTAAACGCAAACTAGCCGATTTGGGCGTTTTAAGGGCTTAATACTTCCTTCATTTGGGACCGTACTCCCTTAGGGAGTATTAAGATCGGCGTAATAAAGTTCTGCGTCCTCAGTTTTACTTCCTTGAGAAATTATGGGGATAAAAGGTGGAAGAAAGGAGGTAAATTCACGATCTGACGCCATTTTGTCAAATGGAGTTCAAGGACAGAAAACTCCTATTTCACTTTCTCGGGCATATCTTCCCTTGATTTTATCCGAAGCTATAGTGCTGGCGTGCATGAGTGCAACTGCGCGGGCGAAAGAAGTGTCTCTCAAAGTGCTTAACAAATTCATGAACGTGCTAATAAACGATGTTTTCGTCTCGTCGACTGATGCACATTGTTGTACGGAATGCACACTACCGCTGGGCTCGGGTTCACGATGCATTTCGACCACAGAATGACTTCGCTTATGTTGTTTTACCATCAAATCGAAGTTAAACTAAAAGTAGGAGCGTGTACTCCCTCGATGTGGCCTATCGGCACCGCATACACAGTCAGTATACCCTTTTGGATGACGAATTGGGCACAGGCGGTGTGCCTCAACGCACGGCATAAGATCCGGTGTTGAAAGAACCCGGCGAAAAAAAAAGAAAAACGAAAGAAAAAACGCGACTCTCCTCAAGCGGCTGCTCTGAAAGGGACGAAGCGACTTTGACCTTCGAACGGCGGCGATAAGAGCGGAACAACCATCGCACGCATGCGCGCGCAGAGGAGAAAAAGAAAGCAAAAAGAAAGAATAGCGAGAAACGCGAGAAGTTCCGAAATGACAGCGGGTGCTACCGCAGGCTGGCCCCAGCGGCGTGCGTGAGTGATAGCGAAGCGAAGCCGTCATGGGATAACGTCGGTTTTGCGAAGGACGCCTTTCAACTACCCTGGTATGCGTCGATCATATGTGCACATTTCATGCCGGCTGCCTTTCTGTGTTCTCGTCGCGGGACGTGAAATGTGTGGTTTGACGACAGTGCAACATGCACTGCGTGTGCAATGGTGTGGCAATGGCCCGGTGACTCAAGCGAGCAGCAGCTGATGGGCGCGCCGCGTTCGCGGCACATTCAGGAACACAAATGGTACGTAATACTTATGTTTCCTCTCTTTGCGCGTCCTTGTCGCTTGGGCAGCAGTAGGTGCTGTTCTGCACACTGCGTCGCGTCAAAAGTGCAATGAAACGCGGAAAAGAGAGGCCATTAAGCTCACATAACAACGATGTGTGATACGTATTTCGAATTGGCTGACCGCTTGACGTGGCCAGCCAATTCAAGCGAGTGCGCCTTAAAACTGAATATTTGTACGACATAATTTCCTTGCTTGCGATAAAGCATGAATGAAGCAGTGCTTCCAGGGAGTATACACTTAAGCAACAAAAAAAAAAAAAGACAGCTGTTATCACGCTGTCATGTGGTAAAGCGTGCATTAAGACCAGATTTGTTTTCTATTTATTCTCTTCTCATGCGCATATTATGAGCAAGTAAGAATACTTTTTGACGACAATTTTGCATTGGGCACTTTGTCCGTCTCCTACACAAAAAGTTAAATTGCATATCAAGGCGCATTGACATCATGAGCTTGTATACATTTAGCTAGAAAGAATAAGTCATGTTAATGACACATTATCATGGCCATATGATGTGTAAGACATGTGCTTAGATACAGTGTGTTTGGTGAAGCACATGCATTTTATGGTATGGTCACTTCATTAGTCACATACCAGCACTAGAACTTGCCAAGGTTACATGTGCATATTTATGGAATTTAGGAGATGTGTCACTTGTGCAAGGCTAATTTAATCACATTGATATAAGTCAGCTGAATCTGTTGAACCTCGTTGTTGAATCACCTTGTTCCTTCCCTCTGGTTATTTTGTTTTACTTGTTGTTGCCATAGTGTTTATGATCAGCACACAGTATTCTGACTGTTGACACAATTTCTGACAAGGTAAACAGGCTGATACTTTGTCCACGTCTTCTATTGTCGTCATTACAAGTGCACTGTTTAATTTTGCCATGAATCAATACCAAGTCGCCCAATCTTCAGTCCTAAACACAACAGCTGTGGTTGATGAAGAAGCTAGTGTGCCATGTGTTCTAAGCATAGGTCGGCACTTTAAGGGAGTATTCACTCAAACTCACTCACCACAATTTTTTCAGCCTTTGCACTCACTCACGTTCACACTCACACTCATGAGTGCTCGCTCATACTCAACTCACCACGTTCAAATGAGTGTGAGTGAGTGTGAGTTGAGTGCACTCATGAGTGAGTGTGCCGAGCTCCATAGGTCGGCACTTTAAGGGAGTACTCACTCAAACTCACTCACCACAATTTTTTCAGCCTTCGCACTCACTCACGTTCACACTCACGTCCACTCACACTCATGAGTACTCACTTACATTCACGCTCACGACCACTCACACTCATGAGTTCTCACTCACGTTCACACTCACGTCCACTCACACGCATGAGTACTCACTCATACTCAACTCACCACGTCCAAATGAGTGTGAGTGAGGGTGAGTTGAGTGCACTCATGAGTGTGCCGAGCTATGGTTCTAAGTGGTAATAACAGTTGGTGCGTAACGTCCCAAAACCACCATACGATTATGAGAGATGCCGTAGTGGAGGGCTTCGGAAAGTTAGACCGCCTGGGGCTCTTTAACACGCACCTAAAGCTAAGTATGTGGGCCTCAAGCAGTTACGCCTCCATTGAAATGCGTTTAACTCCAAGGTTAATCATACAAAAATTTGCACCCCTTTACACTACAATGCTAACTTCACTGACAGCTAAAACTACTCGAATGATGGTACACAGGACAAAAGATACTTCTGGTGCTGTTTCGCATTTCATTACAGTTGTGTACTTTTTGCCCTCTGTACTTTAAGTGAAAAATTCACAAGGAACTACTTAGCAGCATCTAACTATTGCATTTGTTTCGTGTTCTGTTTAAAGGTCTGCAATAGTATAGTCAAGTGTGAGTCTTTGCCAAGACATTCATATTTCTGGATATGGAAAGCTTGATGGACGTCTTTTCTATGATTTTCAGGAAGACATTTCTGGCAAAGCTGCAAGAGTTGCTCATCCACTTAACAAGACACTGTATTGTGGGAACACTCCCCTGTGCCTCACTCTACACTAACGAGGACCTGAAGTGTAATGCAAACCACAGAAAGATATACACACTTAGTGAGAAAAAATTACAAAGATAAAGAACCATGCACTCGCAGCATGTGTATGAACGTGACTAAAAACGCCATACACATGTTAAATTTGAGTTGCTAGTACTGCATTGGCCTGTTCCCTTGATTTCTATTTCTATGTGTGTTGCTGTTTTGTTTTCACACTTTAACTATGAACTCAATTCCCGACTGCTTTACAGGCTCTATAGATTCGTGGTCAAATTCTATTCAACCACACGGCATAGCAAGCCCTAGAATCCAATATGCTAAGCCACCAGCCACTACTTGTAGGAAATTTTTAATTTTAGGCATGTAATTGCCTAATTTCAAGTTGACTTTGCAGCCATGGTAGTGGTATTAACTTTCAATGTGGTAATTATGCGCAAGCCATGAAGTGAGGAATTAAAGATGAAGAACTTTTTTGGTTGCAGATGACAGTGGCTGGCATGGGAATATTGTAAACATAGCTGTAGTAATTATGTATAATAGAAGTATTGGTATATTGCAGTTGTGTGATAATGGCGACAAATTCCCAAGTATATTTCTAGAAAACTGCGTTCATTTTCACATATTTGTGAGTAAGTATGTGCAGCCATATATGAATGCAATGTTGTCATTTTGCTGTCATGGCTGAACGCCTTTACGAATTGTGGTAAGTGGATCTACAATCAACACCACAGGTCTATTTTGGACTTTTCTGCAGAAAACAGAACTGTATGATGATGTGTGACATGTCTTGGTGGCATAGGGCAAACTAATTCAATTAAAATCTACAACATGCCTCCCTGCATGGTTGCATATTTCTTAAAAGTAATACTAGCCTTATTGTAATAACTTAGTTGCCTTCATGTGCAGGCTGACACCAAGTTCCTTGTAGATCCCATTTCTCTGGATTTGTTTACATACTAGCACTGTGAAGTGCACATGTCAGTGTGCATTATGATGAGATTTGCCACACTACTTTCATGTTGCTTTACTGTTGTGAATTATATATAGTGCTTGGGCTGTACTGTATACGTTCTTAGTGTTTTGTAGTGGGTGTAGGTTCTGTGCAAGAAGATGGAAATATACATATGCTTACACTGACATGAGAACTGCTACTGTTTTGATTCCAATAAAATATTGCGAACACTGTTTTTCTCATCATTCTTATCACAGCTGTTTCGTTGAAGAAGACGGCAATACTACATTTTTTTTATTCTTGCTACATCATCTGGTCAAGAGGAGTGCCACATACACATGGACTTTCACAAGGGCGAAGTGCATGTGCATTAACTTTTTTATTTAACGGGAGACCTGTCACCGCTAATTTATGGTGGTTTTACTTGACATTGGGGCATGCTTACGCATTCGCTTTAATACATTCATGTGATGTTTAACAATGAAGGTTAATTAGTAAGATTGTAGGTAGTCTCCGAGTGTGAAAGCGATTAAATACTGAATTTGAGTTATAGAATCGCTGTGTGCCCCGCGAAAGTGCGAGTTGCGAATAAGTGCTAATTGTGGATGTAGATTATCGTTCAGCTACTCTGAAGGCGCTGCTGCACCTGCGTTTGGCTCGCGAGAGTACGCGCGCAATAAATGCACTTAGTGTAGGCGCGTTACAATGTCCTTGTAACTCGGGCATCTGCATAGGCGTGCACACGGGGATGGGGGGGGGGGGGAGTCTGCCCCGTGCATTGTCTTAATAGCGAGGGTGGGCGCAGCGACGAGCCTTCGTCCCCTCTGCCCCCCCCCCCCTTCCACCTGAAGAGGCACCCTGCGCACGATTGTGGGCATCTGCGTGAGTAACTTTTATATGCTATGGGAGTCGTAGCGGTGAGCGGGCCGGTGGATGACGAGCACGATGGACACTGGCACGCTCGCGCTTAGGGGCCGCTGACAGTCAGTCGCGGCAGAGTTTTGAAATGATAAAGATGTGTTGCTCAGTGTTTCGTCCTCGTGTCTGAGGGCTTCCGTGCGGCGGGAGGCACAGACCCCATCAATGGAAACACAGGCGGTCTCGTACAGCTCAGAACACGCCGCTGCCATGGGACGCGTGCAGCTCGCGGCAGAAACAACGAAAATAGCTCCACATCATACGCCCATGGAATGCACATATGTTCGGCCATCTGAGGATACCTTTTGTCACGCTGGTATCCACGAATTGCGGGCGAGTGAAACGATGTCGAAGTACTCAAGAGGGCACACGTTTACAATTTTTCTAGCGGCACGACACGACGAACCGAATAGTTCGAAGCTGAAGGTGTTTACCTTGGCCTTCGTGACGCCCCTGAGTTTATGTACTGGCTAAGCGAAAGCGCTAACACATGCCGATGCTACGAGAACAAATCTTTGAGGTGTCGCCGACAGGTTAGTAGCCGCTTTGTAGATATATAGCCCCGTGAAAAACTACGCAAGCTAGTGGTGGCGCTGTGGTGTAATGGATATTGCCACGCGTGTTTCTTATTTTCGCGTTTTCTGTATTCGGGTTTACGCCCACAAAGACTGTGAACAAACCGCGCCTGCAGTGTTCGAGAAGGTTCGCGCTTCTAGTAGATCATTTTGTTAAGATTGCGCGCAAGACGCGAACACCCAAGATTATTCCAGAGCTTGCGCGACGACTAGTGATAAGGCTAGAATGTTCGACGCGTGATTTATAAAAGCCGGCGCGTTCCAACGAAGTTCAGTTCATCGACGGCCGACGCTCTGTTCGCCGCTATCAGTGCAGTGTGTATTGCTGTAATCTGACTTTCTGTTTACCGGCCACAAGTTCGGCCTAATAAACAGTTTCATTTTGGACCTACCGACTCCTGCCTTCGTCGACGTCACGACCACGTGACATCTGGTGGAGGTGCTGCTTCGTCCATGCTCCGAACGCCCCCACGAGGCGCTGACCCAAGCCCAAGCCGCGAAGAAGACGACGTAAAGGATAACCCTCTTCGTCGCACCAGCCGCAGGCAGCAGGGACTACAGCCAGAGCACGGGCTCCTGCCGGAAAGCACCAGGACAACCAAGGCATTGACCTCGACCGCAGGCACGATGACAACACCTGCGCAGCCTACACCCTTCCTGCTTCAGCAGCCCAGGGAGCCGCCGAAATTCCGGGGGTCATCGTGCGAGGACCCCGAAAGCTGGCTCGATGAATATGACCGGGTTGCCGTCTTCAACCATTGGAGCAATGAAGACAAGCTGAGGCACGCGTACTTCGCCTTAGAAGACGCAGCTAGAACGTGGTTCGAGAACCAAGAGTCGACCCTAACATCATGGGACGTTTTTCGAACCAAGTTCCTGGCTATCTTCGGTAGCGTCGTCCGCAAAGAGAGAGCCGAAACTCTGCTTGAAACCCGCGTCCAGCTCCCCAACGAAAGTGTCATGCTATTCACGGAAGAAATGACTAAACTCTTCCGCCACGCAGACCCCGAAATGCCAGAAGACAAGAAAGTTCGGCTCCTCATGCGAGGAGTTAAACAGGAACTTTTTGCGGGACTGATGCGCAACCCTCCGAACAGTGTTCACGAATTTGTCTCGGAAGCGACGACAATCGAGAAGACCCTGGACATGCGCAACCGGCAGTACAATCGCCGTTCGACGCCACAGTTCACCGATATCCAAGGGCTCTGCTCCGCCGACCTGCGCGAAACGATCAGAGCGATCGTGCAGGAAGAGCTGCGAAAATTCTTGCCTCCATCGCAGCCTCAAGTGGATTCCATTGCCGACGTCGTGCGCCATGAGATCCAGCAAACCCTGGGCGTTCCTCACCAAGTAGAGCCACAGCCACAGGCTATGAGCTACGCTGCTGCTGTCCGCCGTCCCGCTACCCCTCCCCCGCCCTCGTCAAGACGCCACTCCACCGCAGTTCCGTCGTCAGACACCGCCGCCGCCACCATCGACGTCATACCGCCCGCCAACCGGCCAGCGCTACGCGCCAAGGAAAACCGACGTTTGGCGCGCACCTGACAACCGCCCGCTCTGCTACCACTGCGGAGAAGCCGGCCACACGTACCGCCGATGCCAGTACAGACAGATGGGGCTACGTGGTTTCGCCGTCAACGCGCCGCGTCCACAGCCAGGTGAACGACCTCGCGACATCGACGACTACCTCACCGGAGCACAGTGGCAAGAGCGCCGACCTTCCCGCTCACCGTCGCCCGGCCGCTACATGTCACCGCACCGCCGGCAGTACGCTGGCCCAAACCGGGGCCGGTCGCCTAGCCCGTATCCGGGAAACTAAGGGCAGCAACCGATGGAGGTGCGGTTGCTGTACGACGAAATGCCGAAGATCCTCCGCGGCCGCCGATGGCGACAACGCGACGAGACCTGCCGGACACGACGCGAGGCGGACGAGGCCCTGCCGACGAAACCTGGCGGATCGAAGAAAACCTGACGACGCAGCATGGAAGCACCGCAACAACTCGACGCAGCCGTGATCCGACGCCGCGACCTAACCGCAACGCAAGGCGACGTACTAGCGACCTCGACGTTCTCATCGACGGCCACAAAGTCACCGCTCTCGTCGACACTGGGGCCGACTATTCCGTCGTCAGTGGGCCATTCGCCACCAAGCTGAAGAAAGTAAAGACCGCTTGGAGTGGACCCGAAATCCGGACAGCTGGAGGCCACCTGATAACGCCGATTGGAGTCTGCACAGCGAGAGTCACCATCAATAACCGGACTTATCCTGCGAGCTTTGTAATCCTACAAAACTGCTCCAGGGATGTGATACTTGGAATGGACTTCCTAAGTCAACACGGCGCCGTCATCGACCTGAGGTCTGAGTCGATAACACTAACCTCAGACAAAGCGCTCCCGCCCGACGCAACGCCAGGGAACCATGCATTGAATGTGATAGAAGAGCAGGTGACCGTTCCGCCGCGCTCCAGCGTCATTATTTCTGTCGGCACCGAAAAAACCTGCGAACCTTGAAGGTGTCATCGAGGGCAATCAGCGCCTACTCCTGAACCATCAAATTTGCGTCGCAAGAGGCGTCGCCGAATTGCGTGACGGCAAAGCAAAGGTACTGCTCACAAACTTCAGCCACGAATATAGGCACCTTAACATTGGTACGACGGTTGCCTACATCGAGAAATTCGTGGACACCAGCAATGCTTTCGCCCTCTCCGATGCTACCGAACCTGCTTCGACGAATCGAGGTCCCGGAATAGATTTCGACATCAACCCGAGTCTCCCAAAGCACAAGCAAGACCAGCTCAAAAGTCTGCTCCTGCAATTTAAGGACTGCTTCTCGTCGTCGTCAAGAATTCGACAGACCCCAGTCGCGAAACATCGTATCATAACAGAAGAAAGTGCCCGACCAATCCGTCAGAGCCCGTATCGAGTTTCTACGCGAGAACGGGAAGCCGTAAAGAAACAAGTCGATGAAATGCTTCGCGACGACATAATCCAGCCGTCCAAGAGTCCCTGGGCGTCCCCCGTGGTGTTGGTGCAGAAGAAGGACGGAACCCTACGTTTCTGCGTCGACTATCGTCGCCTGAACAAGATCACGAAGAAGGACGTGTATCCCCTCCCACGTATAGACGACGCCCTGGATCGACTCCACAACGCGAAGTACTTTTCCTCGATGGACCTGAAGACAGGCTACTGGCAGATCGAAGTCGACGAGAGAGACCGAGAAAAGACGGCCTTTATAACACCAGACGGTCTGTTCGAGTTCAAGGTCATGCCTTTCGGTCTTTGCTCGGCCCCCGCGACCTTCCAACGCGTTATGGATACTGTACTGGCCGGGTTGAAGTGGCAGACTTGCCTTGTGTACTTGGACGACGTCGTTGTGTTTTCCGCAAACTTCGACGAACACCTCCGGCGCCTTGAAGCTGTACTTCAAGCAATCAAGACCTCCGGACTCACACTCAAGCCAGAAAAGTGCCGCTTCGCGTACGAAGAACTTTTGTTCTTGGGCCACGTAATAAGTAAGTCCGGAGTACGCCCTGATCCGCAGAAGACAACCGCCATCGCTGCATTCCCGCCACCCGCCGACAAGAAGGCCGTGCGTCGATTTCTTGGCCTGTGCGCCTATTACAGGCGATTTGTCAAAAACTTCGCCCGCATCGCCGAGCCACTCACTAACCTCACCAGGGCTGACGTCGAGTTTAAGTGGGAAACGCCGCAGGAGGAAGCATTTCAAGACCTAAAACGACGCCTGCAAACGCCTCCGTTACTTGCGCATTTCGACGACCACGCCGAAACAGAAGTGCACACCGACGCAAGCAGCGTGGGACTCGGCGCCGTCCTTGTGCAGAGGACGGATGGGCTGGAAAGGGTTATCAGTTATGCTAGCCGGTCGCTATCCAAGGCAGAGGCCAACTACTCCACAACAGAAAAGGAGTGCCTTGCCATCATCTGGGCTACATCAAAGTTTCGCCCCTACCTTTACGGCAGGCCCTTCAAAGTTGTGAGCGACCACCACGCCTTGTGTTGGCTAGCTAACTTGAAAGACCCTTCGGGTCGCCTCGCACGGTGGAGCCTGAGACTTCAAGAATTCGACATTACCGTCGTTTACAAGTCCGGGCGAAAACACTCCGACGCCGACTGCCTATCTCGTGCCCCCCGTCGACCCACCTCCGCAGGACGACCAGGATGATGACAGCTTCCTGGGAACCATAAGTACCGACGATTTCGCCGAGCGACAGCGAGCGGACCAAGAACTAAGGGGGCCTTATAGAATACCTCGAGGGCAAGAGCACCACTGTTCCGAAGGTATTCAAGAGAGGACTGGCGTCGTTCTTCCTGCGAAACGGAGTTCTCCTAAAGAAGAACTTCTCGCCCCTTCGAGCCGAACACCTCCTCGTGGTTCCTTCAACAGTGAGGCCAGAAGTCCTCCTGGCCCTACACGACGACCCGACGGCTGGACACCTCGGTGTTTCCCGCACGCTCGCAAGGATACAAGAGAAGTACTACTGGCCACGCCTTGCCGCCGACGTCGCTCGTTACGTCAGGACATGTCGAGACTGTCAGCGACGCAAGACACCGCCGACAAAACCAGCAGGCTTTCTTCAGCCGATCGAACCACCTCACCGCCCGTTCCAGCAAATCGGTATGGACCTACTGGGGCCGCTTCCTACGTCGAATTGCGGGAATAAATGGATCATCGTAGCTACCGACTACCTGACCCGCTACGCCGAAACAAGGGCCCTACCTAGAGGCAGTGCCGCCGAGGTAGCGAAATTCTTCGTTGAAGACATTGTGCTGCGTCATGGCGCCCCAGAGGTCCTCATCACCGACAGAGGTACGGCCTTTACCGCAGAGCTAACTCAGGCCATTTTAAGATACAGCCAAACAAGCCACCGTCGCACCACCGCCTATCACCCACAGACCAACGGCCTCACCGAGCGTCTAAACAAGACTATCGCCGACATGCTGGCCATGTACGTCGACGTCGAGCACAAGACATGGGATGCCATCCTTCCGTTCGTGACCTTCGCATACAACACGGCAGTGCAAGAAACGACGCAGCTGTCGCCGTACAAGCTGGTCTACGGACGGAGCCCATCAACGACGCTTGACGCCATGTTACCAAACGTCACCGACGAGGAAAACATCGACGTCACCACCTACCTACAGCGCGCCGAAGAAGCCCGACAACTCGCCCGCCTACGTATCAAGAATCAGCAGGCGATTGACAGCCGCCGCTACAACCTTCGACGACGCTTCGTGGAATACCAGCCCGGCGACCGCGTTTGGGTGTGGACGCCGATACGCCGACGTGGACTTTGTGAAAAACTTCTTCGGCGATACTTCGGGCCATACAAAGTGCTTCGACGTCTAGGCTCTCTGGACTACGAGGTTGTCCCGGACGGCATTACGAATTCTCAACGGCGCCGTGCGCGACCTGAAGTCGTCCATGTCGTACGCCTCAAGCCGTACTACGCGCGTTAGCGAACCTGAGGACTGCACCTATTGCTTTATTGTTGTACTTTCTTGCTTTATTGTTGTTGTTTATTGTTGCATGCATTTTTCCCCCCGTGTTCCGTTTTAAGCATCGGGACGATGCTTTTTCAGAGGGGGGGCATTGCCACGCGTGTTTCTTATTTTCGCGTTTTCTGTATTCGGGTTTACGCCCACAAAGACTGTGAACAAACCGCGCCTGCAGTGTTCGAGAAGGTTCGCGCTTCTAGTAGATCATTTTGTTAAGATTGCGCGCAAGACGCGAACACCCAAGATTATTCCAGAGCTTGCGCGACGACTAGTGATAAGGCTAGAATGTTCGACGCGTGATTTATAAAAAGCCGGCGCGTTCCAACGAAGTTCAGTTCATCGACGGCCGACGCTCTGTTCGCCGCTATCAGTGCAGTGTGTATTGCTGTAATCTGACTTTCTGTTTACCGGCCACAAGTTCGGCCTAATAAACAGTTTCATTTTGGACCTACCGACTCCTGCCTTCGTCGACGTCACGACCACGTGACAATATGATATTTGCTTTCAGTGCGTGTGGTCGCGAGTTCGATTCCTGTGCCGTGCGTGCTTGTATGCATATGTCATGTTTGTGCATGAATACATCAATGTCCATTTTCTAATATGTCCTAGCGACGAAAAGTTGCAAGAAATGTCTCTAAAACGCTAATATAGTGCCCGAAATACCTTTTTTCTTTCTGGCCCTCTCTCGGGCCGCGTATAAAGGGGTGGTTTAAAATATCTCAAAAGAAGCAGAAACACTTCCAATGAACTCCGTTCAAGCCCCCGAAATGAGTTAAATAAAAACTCCAAAGTTACCTCGCTAATTCCCTCTTTTGACTCCGTTTACTTTGTAAACAAACCTTGTTAAGCCTTCTGTACCGCAAATCGACTGTGTATCTCGAAAACGGAGCTGTTTTATCGCCAGTATACGCTTAGCGAAGCCTCATTAGTCAAATCTAAATCAAATACCAGCATTATTTGGGAATGAATGAGTTTAATCATGCAGGCCCACGGCTAGAAAGATTCGAAGTGGACGGCTGTCGCTTCAACAGGCACCGCCATCTTGCCCTGCGTACCCCCCCTAAAACCTCCTTTGGTAGGGGGGTTTTGCGTAGTACCTTTAGGATGCAAGTTAAGAGCCGGCCCCAAAACTCCCAAAAAAGGCTCAAACCCGTTTGCTGTGTATGCGCTGGTATGAAGATAAAGAGCGGTCTCATAAATATACGAGACTCGAGCACTGCTCTCCATCCCTTACCCCCCTTTTTGCATATTTCGAGAATGTAGACTTTTAAGCAGGAAAGAAAAAAAAGCGCATGTACTGCCTTTATGTCACTCATTTTGTATTTGTTGTAGCACTGGCTTTCGATCATAAGTCGCTGAGCGATGTCCCCTCATGGGAGACAAATTAGCGCATTTCTCATATGTTTCATGAATCACTAGATGTCATTATGAACCCACACCAATTGCCCATCAGTCTGTCATTCTGCAAAGAAAAACAGTACGTTATGGCAACCTCCGCTGCCCCATTTACCCGCTGAAAATAGGCTTCTCAATTATTTATTTATTTAATAGTACCCTGAAGGCCCGAAGGAATTACAGAGGGGAGCTGTGCATTTGAGAATGCGTAAGAGAGTAGCAGTTACATCGAAGTAAAAACAATACAAATAATAAGTTATTAAGGATAGATATAATAGCGACGCAGTGAGAATAAAAAGAAATAAAATTGCTAATAGCGCAGGGTTAGGTATGTGGATTTATTGCGTCTGGTTTGTAGTACACCCTCTAGTTCTCAGTTCAGGGCCTTGTCTAGTGACTTTTTTCTTAGAAATGAATATTCTTGTCCTTTCTGGGGACTAGTAGGATCACTATGAAGCGGTGCCCGCGTCCCCACCTTTCAATACGGCGTTCTTGCGATCGGCTTGACTGTCAGCAATTGGGGTTTTTGGAAAGCAGAAAATTGCCACCTCGTTTTGCATGGTCTGTACCAGACTATGCAAAAAGCTTCCACCATACCTTTGAACACACTGGCCGGCTCTCATCGGCGTGCCTATGCACATTCCTTTTTGCCTTGTGTCCGTATCCAGCGTGGTACTGATACGACTCTTTACCATTATCCACGAGATAGAGTAGTCACTAACAGTTACAACTGGTTCTTAGCCGGCTCCGAAAAATATCTTGCTAGAAACAAACGCAGTCACAACCCGTGTACTTAGATTAAGATGCACGTTGAAGAACCCTGGGTGGTCGAAATATGTGGAGCCCTCCACTACGGCGCCTCTGACAACCACATCTTGGCTTTGCGACGTAAAATACGAACCTATATTATCCGCAATCACTTTGCGAAAGCATGACATCGACTAAAACCAAACTTACCATTTCTATAATTCGAAACACTAGTATAATAATTATTGGCGTTTAACGTCCGAGAGCCATGATGTGATTATGAGGGGTGCCGTAGTCGACGGCTGCGGAAATATTGGCTACCTGGGGTTCATTACGTGCGCCAAAATATAAGGACACATGGCTCAAGCATTTCGGCATCCATCGAAAATGCGGCCGGGATTCGATGCCGTGATCTTCGGGTGAGCAGTCAAGCACCACAACCACTAGACTATCATGGCAGATGTTTTCGAAACTTTAGAGAGGCAGAACCATGCACCCTATAAAGCCATGTTTCCAAAATTTTTCAAGGGTGGTGAGCTCGATTCTGCAAAAGATGGCCGCCTCATATTATTTTCTTTTTCGCGTTGTCAATGAGCGGTAAATTGATTGCAAGACCATTGGCAGTTTCATGAACGTGTTTAGAAAAGCGCCCTAACGTAATGTCAAGCTTTCTTCGTTCTCCAGTAGCGTGATTAGTCCTCCGAACGGCAAAGCGTAAGAAAGGACGTCATTTATAATTGGGTCTGCTAAAAACGCACGTACGCGCTCACCCATTGAAAACAAATGGCGCGTGCGCATAGAGCATTTCAAAGGTAACAATAATGAAAACCTAATGTTCTACGAAGGTCGGTATACCCATTCTTATATTTAAACAAAACATTCTCAATATTGCAAAAATCGCGTGTAATGTTGAATTTCTCTTTACAATAGACATTGCGATGCACGGGAAATAACTTCTTTTTTGTACGTTGAAAGCTATCATACATATATTTTGAAGGATTCCTGGCACTTGTGAACCCTTTACATGTGTTATTCTACATAAGCTATTTTATGGCGCTCCTTCGACATTTATTGGATGAGCCAGGCCAAATCGAATATTGCTAATTTTTAGTCCGAGTACGTCTGGTTGAGAAAAACTTAGGCGAGTCTGTGAGTCCGCGAGTGAGTCCGCTTCAGGAGAATTTTGGTGAGTCTGAGTCCGAGTGAGTCCGGCTGACAAATATTTTGGTGAGTGAGTCCGGCTGAGTTATATTTTCGTTATATTTTCGTGTGTCTGAGTCTGAGTGAGTCAGGCTGAGTAATATTTTCGTGAGTCTGAGTCTGAGTGAGTCCGGCTGAGATATATTTTGCTGAGTCTGAGTCCGAGTGAGTCCGCTTGAGGAAAATTTTGGTGAGTCTGAGTCCGAGTGAGTCAGGTTGACGAAAATATTCATGAGTCTGAGTCCGAGTGAGTCAGGTTGACGAAAATATTCATGAGTCTGAGTCCGAGTGAGTCCGGATGACGAAAACACCGGTGAGTCTGAGTCCGAGTGAGTTTGGTTGAAGAGAAATTTCGTGAGTCTGAGTCCGAGTGAGTCTGCTTCAGCAAAATTTTGGTGAGTCTGAATCCCAGTGAGTCCTAAGCGAAAAATATATTTATTGAGTGAGTCTGAGTGAGCTCCATTTATTTTGCCGACCTATGCCCGCACGTTTGTGCGGACTGGGCTTTAGTCTTCGTCAAGTGCACGGAAGAGCGGCGCAGGTTGGCTCGTTCGCGCGCGGTTGCGCCTGCGCATTCTGTTTTTTTATTGCGCAGGCGCAATAAATTGGTTGGTGTTTCCCGATATTTTCTTATATCTGAAGTTAGCGACGCGAAGTGATGTGCGTGAATTGTGATCCCCATTTGAGTAGAAAATATTAATTTCGTGGATGTGTTGTGACAACATGCGTTCTTTTTCAAAGAATTAGATTTTCCATTGCCTATCATATAGAGTTTCAGTATCGCCAGTGAAATTCTAAGGATAATAAATAACATTGAGGGTTAAAATTTCTAAAATTATCTAACTTAGAGAACAAGCTTCTGTGGGCGCTGAATTTTCTTTTTTTTTCACATGCCGAGATTTTCAAACCAGAGAATGAAGAACACAGAGAAGAGATATTGAGCCTCCTGATGTCTTGCGTCAAAATTGGGTAGATACCACGTTGGCGAATTGACAGAGATTCATATTTGTGGTTCGAGCCAACTTAGTGATGAAAACTGGAGTATGGAAGGCGAGTTTTTCAGCAGTCGCCTCCGTAATAACTGGGTCAGGTGACCAGTCCCCCTATCCTGCCAGTTTCAGTGAAATTGATGTCTTTTGGACGAAGACACATTCGGCTGCGAAGCCTCACCTGATTGGAAGTGGTGAGACGGCCGACGTTCTTGTTCTTGTCAAGACTTCTTTGCCGACTTTCTCACACTAATTTAATGCAACGATATTCGCAGTTACTGCGGACAAAACAGCAGTGTGCCCTAGTTGTAGACATGGAACAACTTTGCAAAAAACAGTGCAAAAGATCAAGCAGTTTTAGGTATGGACCTGATCATGGGCTGCATCCGATCTCTGAGGAACTTTGCTCGGCTCCAGGCGCCGAAAAATTGAAAGCGGAAAGAAAAATGTGTCACAAGATCAATCCTTAGACAACTTTATTGGAGTGTAAAACGCGCCCGGCATAGCCAAGCGATTAGACTCAGCTATACGTACCACTGGCGATCAGTATACAGCTTGACATCGGCACATCACTGTAGGCTGTCAAGTGTAGCTTCTTGTTCAAGGACGCGTTGTATGAACTGCAACTTATAGCTGTGCCTCACCAGTCTGAATGTGACACACAATACTCTAAAATGTTGCATTCGCAGCGCTGACCCCGCATTTTTTGCTTTGTCTCAGCCGTTATGAGTATTCCTCGCTGCAGTGAATCACATGAATAAAAGCCCAGCCCGCACGTATGTGCGGGTCTGTTTTCTGGGGCAAAAAGTCCAATTCTTGCAGTTTAACCTTTGAAAACCTTATAACAATAGAGCAAACATCAATAATTTTTCAGCAAGTTAGCAATTTTTCTATCATATTTTTCTCGGGCAGGAAAGAGCTATAGTGGGCACCTTGCATACGGCTGGTTGCGACGCAACGGCAGACAAGCCTCGACCTTAACCCTTTGTGCGGCAGTGGGACACATACGTCCCACTTTTCCGTCTACAGAAAAAAATTTCTACCACATCACCCGTTGCAATTAGCGCAACATTAAGTCACTCATATCTTACGTAAGTCTCCGTAATCTTGAAAAAAATTCTTTTACCACGCTTTCGAAGGGCGGATGTAGTGTTACAATAACGTTGAATTTCGGTCAATTTTTTCTGATCGCTTCTGAATTTTCCTCTTCTTGAGATACATAGAACCTATCAATCTAAATGCCGGATAATTTCCTCTTTTTCTGGTTTTTGAGAGAGGCGATCTTAGCTTCCAGTCGTCACGTGTTTTTGTAAATTTGCGAAATAACTTGACCGATAAATGGATCTGATCAATCCCCTGCAAAATTATGCTGCTAATCCTGTAGCGCAATTACGGATATTAATGCGTGGAAATATTTTTCTAACATCATATACCTCTTGAAATGTAGGCACATGTTCAGGGATAACATCTGTACTCGACAATTTCGACAACAAAAGCAAGGACAGCCAAATGGACAAAAAAAAAAAGTGGTTGATGCATGCGGTGAAGTAAGCTTTACAGGAACATACCACAGCGCTATGAAGGCTCAAGAGACGCCACTGCAGGCGGCCTTCTCCTGCTGAAATGAGGTCCGCACAACTTTTCTCTTCACAACTTTAGAAGTGATACTCTGTGCCACTTGCTTCGGCCGTTTCATCCCAAAATTCCCGTTGATGCAATCGCGAGATGGTGCCTTCATGAGGCAGTGGGACAGTGTTTTCCCACTTTTTGAAAACACTCTCATGAGTCAGTGGGACGTATATGTCCCACTTTTTTTCAGTAAACTACTGGCTCGATTCTGATGAAATTTGTTTCATACTATTTCTTTCTAGTTTATATCAATAAAGCACAGGCGCTTTTATATCACCATGTCAAAAATATAGCACGACTTACAAAGGGTTAAGGAGGTTCGCCCCTAAAAGTGTGTTCTCATTTCTCGCAGTCCTTCTAAAACGCACGTTTTTACCACAAAACTTAAAAAAGCGAAGACAGGAGAAATTCTTGAACGGGGGGGGGGGAGGGGGGGGTCGCGGTCGACAAGTGGACTTGTTCTCGTTAAGGCACCAATTGCTGCCTTCACGAAGACTATTCCATTTGTTGAGATAATGGCTCCATCAGCATGTCCTGGTTGAAGATTTCTAATTTGTTCACACTTCCGCCACCGCCAGAACTTCTGTCTTGTTAGCAAAAAAAAGAGTATTTCATTGGGTGGCATTGCGCGCCCTACAATAAAAATGTGCCTCAATTTGTCTAGGTCTGACAGGAACGGGGTCTAATAATTTTGTTTTGATGCTCATTCGTACCATTTTCTTTTGCAGATGACGCAATATGTCGAATGCATGTGTGGAACAGAACCATTTCGCAACAACTTTCGAGCTGCGAAAACTTCTTCAACGTGACGTGTGATCAATCATATCCAGTATATGAAAGTAACTGCACAGCCAAGGGCTTCTTATTAGACGATAATAATAATGAGGAATATGAAGAAGAAGGAGAGGAGGATGAGTATGAGGAGGAGGAAGAAGAAGAAGAAGCATAAGAAGAAGATGATGAAGAAGAAGACGATGAGGAGGAAGAAGACTAAGGAGCAGTTCATATCACTGCATTTTGAACGTGTCGGCGCGAATGTAATTTGTACGCGCAATTTCCACCTCGCCGTTTTCTTGTAGAAATAGTTTTCGGTGGTAGGGAGAAATACCTTTTGAAGCAATTTAAGAAGTCAATAAACTTCTTCATCCAAAGGATTGTTGATGAGCTGTACGTTTATGCAAGATTGCGTTCTTGAGTTAAACGCAAGATTGATAAATTGAATCCATATACATTCTTTGATACTACTGTAAAATGTATCCACAAGTTCTCTTGTGTACAGAGGAACTGTACGTGGCACACATCCTGGATTTTTTTTCGTGTCGCCCCTCGTGTCCTATAGTTAGAGGGGGGAAGAACTAATAAGAATGAATTCAAAAGAAAAGAAAAGTTATTTCACCAGTCTTTTGCAACTACCGGGTGTATTGCCACTTTAATGCTTGAAATGTGCACATTAAGCAACGAACTGATAATCCCACGGGTGGCCTCTGTGGTGCGGCGCAAGAACTTGCAGCAGCTTCACCAACGATGAAGAAGAGAACGGTGGCCCGCATGGAAAATTAGGAGGGTGCGCGGGACGGATGTCACGAGCGGCCAAAAAGTCGAGCGCTTTCATGCGGTCATGTTATCCGGCGCGTCACGGGAACTGGACTGACAGCTACGGCCGCCTGTTCGGGAAAGATACTTGTTGTTACGGTGGCTTGGCGTTATAAAAAAAGTCACAGTTTCACCGCAAGGGTGAAGCAATGAATGCGATAGCAAAAAATTGTAATGTTATACGAAGTGAGGCTGGCAGCTAACTCTTTTTGGATCCGATCTCACGCAACTCTAGAAAAACGCTTGTTTAAGAGAATTCTCTTCGCGTTGGGAGCGCAGCACGTAGAAGGGTACGCCGGCCCGGCCGCCGAGAAGGGGAGATGAGAAGGGGGAGATAAAGCGCGCGCCCGCGCTCGTAAAATCGAACGTCGCCCCCCCCCCCCCCCGCCCCCCGCCCGCTGTCGGCCGCCGAGAAGGGGAGATAACGCGCGCGTCCCCGCTCGTAAAATCGAAGGTCGCTCGAGGGACCCCCCCCCCCCTCGCGTCTTTTCACGCTCACGAACGACGGGCGGGCCTGGTTATATATATACATATACATATACGGCAAATGACGCCGACGCCGACGGCGAAAACCAGCCGCGAGTGTCCATATAATTGCTATCGCAATAAAATACATATTTCATTAAGGTGATAAAAACCAGTCAGTACGTGTTTCCCCACATCAGACGAGTCTAGGTGCTCTATTTTCACGGCAGTCCATAGCAAGTATGCGGCGGTCGTGCATTTTAAGAGCGCTCAAAAAGCACCGCGCTTATGAACAGATACCGGATTATAGGGAAATGCCTATTTTGTTCCTTCCGTTCCTACAGCCCCACTTTGATATGTGACCATGAATTAGAGGTTAAAAAGGGCTTTTATAGTGTTTTTATACTGCCTATACTGCATATTGCTGGCGATTCTGCACAAATACCTAGGAATGCCTATAAATGTCTATTTTCAAAGTAGGTGCCTAAACGAACACCATTTAACCTCAAATATTATTTTCGAGTGCCGTTTGAGACCGTTATTCTTGTTACTGGGCAACACTGACGGTTCAGAACTCTATGGCGTTCAACCTAGTCCAATAGTTGATCCAACTTCTGGGGAAAAAAACGCCAGGCTTGCCCGGACCGCGCAGCACAGTCATAGAGAAAGCTGGAAGAGCTGCCTTTCTAGAGCCTTTTTTAAGCACTCTTGTGGCAACTACTACGAGCACACTTGCATGGTATCTACTACGCCATAAATGATCATAATTTTTTGTAGTGGGGGGAACCGCCACCTTCGGGGACAGTTTATCTAGTGGAGCGAAGGCTACGAAGGCGGGACAAGTGCACAATTGCGTTACACGCAGGGTAGAACGACGCGCACAGGAAGGGCGTTCAGGCTAAGGTCGTTCAGAAAGGCCGGTCGATCGCAAAAATCGCAGCAATGCAACACAGCGAGGCAGAGCGTAGCACCGTCTAGCAAGATGGCAGCAACCAGAAGCGCACGATGAGCAAGCCGAGCGAGCCCAGCATGCGAGCGCTGGCGATGCTGCTGACCGGAGACGCGTCTTCTTCTCCACAATATATATATATATATATATATATATATATATATATATATATATATATATTGTAAGGAAGCAGGCGCGGCGTCCAGGCGCTGGCGCGAGCTCGGCTAGCGCAACGAAGAGAAAGACGTAGTCAGAGGATAGAACAGCCGGCCCGCAGCAAGGGCGTTGTCTCTGTGTCTCCTTCCTCTACAATGGCGCAGTCGACGAAGACGAAGTCATATGTCCCGGCTTGCTTACGGTTGCAGGCATCCACGTTCTGAGCTGCGTTCGAAAGTGGTGTTCCTCGTACCTGGTGCACTGACGGTGTCGTCTCCTCGGCCTGGGTCGGGCGGCAGGATCCTACTTGAGTAGAGAGCTTGGTTTGGTTTGATTTTATAGTTGATATTTTCTAAGAATTGATATTTTCTGAGTGCAAGTGAGTCAGACTATCTCGATGTCTGTGTCTTCGCCTGGTCAAGGGCAATCCCCTTGGCTAGCCTCTAACCGGCCAAGGATTGGCCGATTGATTCCTTTTTATGCAGTGGAGTCAAGAATGTCCCTGTGGCTATGGTACCGACCAATGGAGGTACTATTCCCATGAAGAATCCGAAGGCGATTCAAGTGGAGCTTCGGAAAGCCACTTCACACTTCCAGAAGATCACAGAGGTCCGCCAATTTGGGCGAGGTGGTATCCTGTGCTGCTCTGCAGATCAGGATTGCGTCCGAGAGCTTCTGAGTTGTTCCGAGTTCGCAGCGCATCCGGTGAGCCCGTTTATTCCAGCACATCTTGCATGTACGAAATGAATAGTCCGCGGGGTAGACACGAGCCTGACACCTGCAGAAATTCTGGAGTTATTTTCGGTAGCAGGCGCAGTTTCAGTCTATAGGTGCACCCGCTGATCGACAATAGGAAATCACCGACCGAATCGGTGATAGTGACTTTTGCAGGTACAGTACGACCATCAGAGATTAAGGCATGGCCCCTTATATACAAGGTAGAGTCACTATCTCCAAGACCTCTGCAATGTTTCAAGTGTTGGCGCTATGGTCACAGTGTAAAGGGGTGCAGATCAGGTGCTAGGTGCCGTCGGTGCGGAGAAAATCATGACAGCCGTGACTGCAATTCTGAAGAAGAGAAGTGCTGCTTGTGCAATGGAACGCACCCGGCAGACTCTTCAGAGTGTGTGGCAAAAGACCGAGAACTGCATGTACTGGAAATTGTGGAACGCAGGCGTTGCTCCCGGAGGGAAGCAGTTGCAGAGCTTAAGGAAAGGTCGAAAGGCTATGCAGGCGTAACAGCTCGTCAAGCCGCTACTATGGATGCATCATTTGCAACAGCTATCGCAGAGGCCATAGAAAGTGCTACAGAAAAGGCAATGGCACGTCTCGCTAACAATCTTATTGAAGCCGTAGCACAAATGCTTTCAAATCAGCTGACACAAATGCTCGGTACAGTGTCTATGAAAAGTCAGGATTCTGATGATTTATTGGTTTCAAAGCGTACAGATATAGAAAAACCGACAACGCAGCAGCGACCTGTGTCTCCACAAGCTGGACCTTCCAAGAGGGTAGTGCAGACTGATCCAGAACCTATAACAGATGATTCTGAGGACTTTACAGAAATGGACACGGAATCTCAAAAGTCGCTGAAGCGCACGAAATCTCCGCCTTCAAAAGTGTCTCCCCAAAAGTCGAAATCTAAAAAGTACCAGTCAAAGAAGGACTTCTTTGAGAACCTATCGAAGCAAGACTTCTTGAAAAAAGATATCTTGAATCAAGCAGTTTCTGATACTGTTCTAGCGTCAAAATAGGCTCCCTAAAAATCTTGCAGTGGAATTGCCGATCGATATGGTCGGCAACCACAGATTTATCATATATTTCTTCGCAACTTTCCCCAGACATAATTGCTATTCAAGAAACCTGGCTTACAGATGGACAAAAGTTTTATCTAGGAAATTACCGAGTATTTCGTTTGGATCGACCTGGCAGAGGTGGTGGACTGGCATTCTTAATATCAAATAAGTTTAGTCACAGAGCCAAGATATCGTATCAGTCTATGGCTACTGATTATGAAATCTTGGTGTTAGATGTAACATTGCCAAACTGCTCTCCTTTTTCTTTTGTTAATGCATACTTCCCGGCAGGAGTACAGGACACGAGATGCCTAGATATCATGATAGCCTCCTGCAGAAAGGATATATTACTGACTGGTGATTTTAATTCTCACCACGTGTCTTGGGGTTTTAGAACAGATATAAGTGGAAGACGCTTGTGGGAATGGACTCTAGACAATAATTTATATTGTTTGAATACAGGAGTTGCTACATTTGTCAGAGGTCAATCTAAGTCGGCGATAGATTTGACTTTTTTCCAGCTCCTCCTTAAGTATATCCTTGTGGAATACATTAGACTGCGCTTCAAACAGTGACCACCTTCCTATTAGTTTCGAAATTAACTTCCCGAGGATATCTCTCACCGGAAAGGTTGGCTCATTCGTAAATTATGGTAAATTACAAAAAGACTTAAAGGCTACCTTGACTCCTCGCAAGGACATGCAGGAAGATATTAGAGCAATGAGCCTGTGTGCGGTATTGAAAAGAGCATTAAAAAATTCAACTTTTGCATTGAGCTCGACCACAGAAGGATCTTTTAGCCCATGGTGGAATGCAGAATGTATGAGGGGTTATAGAAGACGAAGAGCGGCGTGGAAACAACTTCTACATAACCAGTCCCCCAAAAATTGGTGTGACTACAAATACATGGCAGCAGATTTTAAGCGCACTGTACGCAAAGCGAAAGATGACTATGATATTAACAAATTTAATTATCTTTCTAAGTAAAAAAATAACAAGGCGCTTTTTAGATTTTTACGATCTAGAAAGTTGATACCACCATCCGAAAATATTGATTCGACAATTCTCTCTCCTCGCGAACTCTCTGAATTATTAGAAAATATCGCTAAAGGATTAGAAGATAGGTTCACGTCAACTATGCCTGTGCACGTTGTAAATGGTAGGCGAGGAATTCAGTGAGGTTACATTAACAGAACTGGCGGATGTAGTAAGGAATTTACCTTCTGCAGCACCAGGGCCAGATGGGGTGACCACTACAATAATTAAAGTGTTGTACAAAATTTCGCCGCATGAAATCCGTAACATGGTTAATTATTCGTTGAAAAATTCTTGGATACCCGCAGACTGGAAGCTTTCCAAAATAATTCCGATAGTGAAAAAACAGGGAGTCGGGTTTACGCTTGACAATATAAGGCCAATTTCACTCACGTCTAACCTGATTAAACTGATAGAAAGAGTTTTGAACGCACGAATAATAAAGTATATTGATGACCACTCCATACTTAACCCGAGTCAGATTGGCTTCAGATCTGGGTGCTCCATATGGTGTGCGCATGTGGACTTGGAGAGTCGCATACAGCTGGCTAGGAGCCGACGAGAATATTGCGCGATAGTGTCCCTAGATTTAGCGAAGGCGTACGATAAGGTGGAGCATATAATTCTGATACAACAGATGGAATGTTATCAATTTCCAACCTACATAACAGCATGGGTTGCAGAGTTTTTAAAGGAAAGAGAATTTTATTGCTTTCAAGGGGGGATGTTCTTCTAACAGATATAAGCAGAAACGTGGTGTTCCACAGGGGTCAGTGCTATCACCTGTGTTGTTTAATATTTTCATGAGCTCCATTCCAACTCATCGCGATATTCAATTATACGTGTATGCGGACGACATTGCGTTCTTCGCATCAAATAGTGATCTGCACTCACTTTACCAGACATTACAAAATTATATAAATATGTTAGAAGCATGGCTTGAGGATATTCATATGACGTTAAATGTCAACAAAAGCGCGCTTCTCGCGTTTTCGTTTAGGGACCCGGTCAACATCTCACTAATGTATGGTCAAGAAACCATTCCCCAAGTTGATTCCCTTAAATACTTAGGCATCATATATAATGGTACATTAAATTGGAGAAGTCACATTGAACAAATTGGCTCTAAGGCAACAAGAGCTATGGGGTGGCTGCGTAAGCTTACAAACAGGAAAACGGGGTTGCGAAGAAATACATTGATAATGATTTATAAAATGTATGTACGGCCTTTTATGGAATTCGGGTGCATATTATTATCTGGGAGCGCGACTTATAAAATGAGACTCTTAATACTACTAGAAAGGGAAGCGTTGCGATTGTGTTTAGGACTTCCCAAGTATGTGGCAAATAATGTGTTGTATATCGAAGCGAGAATACCATCTTTGATGAGCAGATTCAAGATACTTACAGTTCAAACCCTTTTTAAACATATATAATTCGCCTCAGAGTCAGTTACTTTATGTTTTTATGAAAGATCCGAGCTTATTTTTTGGAAAACAGTGGTCGCGATTACACACCCCACAGATTATATTCGTTCAGGCGCTGCTAGAGCCATTGAAAGTAAAAAATTAAAGATATTGGCTCAACACGCACAATTCATTCAAATCTTCACATTGAATTTGATGATATTTTTCCTCCGAAAGCGAAACAAATGTCATCACGGTATTTAAATGATCAGCTCCAAGATTACATTGACCACTTGACAAATAAGAATATAATTGCGACTGATGCATCCGTATTAAACGAAAAGGCTGGCGTAGGCATCTTCTCTCCTTCTCTTGACTGGTCTTTTCCTGTTCGACTCCCCGATTACACACCTATATTCATTGCAGAATTATTTGCTATTGTTCTGGCTCTACGAAAACTTCCTTCAAGTGAATCAGAAGCAGTTATAATTACAGATGCTCTTTCAGTATGTTCTGCGCTTTCTTCGGCAACAAACTTACCGCTCAGTAATATGTTTCAACATTTAATACCGACAAATCTGCGAAAAATTCAGTTGCTATGGGTACCAGGGCACTGCGGAATATATCTGAATGAGATGGCGGACTCATTAGCCAAACTATCTCTAAGCGGACCCATAACACCAATTATACCCGATATGGCTTACGCGACAGCAATAAGATTTCGAAGTGCGTGTCTACATAATGAAAGAGGTAAAATTTCATTAGATCAAGTCACCGACTTCGCACATCTAAGATTCTGCTAGAATAAGGAGTGGTGTGTATCACGGCAAGTAGAAGTTACTTTCTCCAGGCTACGCTGCAGAATTCCTCAGTTGAATTATTACTTATACAAAGCTGGACTCAGTGCTTCACCATTATGCCAGTTTTGTGGTGAAATAGAGACAATAGAACATTACTTTTTATTCTGTCACCGGTATTCTAAACAGAGAAAGAGATACCTCGTAGCTCCCCTTCGAAAGTTAGGATTACAAATCAATGCTGCACTAATTTTATCATTTGGTGGAGTTACATTAGGATATAGCCACAGGGAGGTCTACTCTGCGGTGTTCGATTACGTGTATGAAACAAAAAGATTACCATGCTAGGGTACATTGGCTTATTTTCATTATTAATTACAACCTGGTATTACTTCCGTCACACATCCCATCTAATAGTCTGACGTTTGCCCTACGGAATTTTCATAGATTAGGTACGCATTTTTTTTCCTTGTTAGTCTAAAGTTACAGCGCTTATTTTAGCGTATTATGTATTAAACTCAATGATCCTGCCGCCCGGTTCTTGGCCCATCCCCCCTTTGTGGGTGAGCGCCATCAGCAAAAGTTAATCATCATCATCATCGTCAATGGCACCCATCAACGTGCAGCCGCGGTAAGCGCAGCTTGAGGACGGCGTTCAGGCCTCCTCGGCACCTGCTCACCTGCCGCCACTGCCACCACCGTTCGGGGAAGGCGTCTAGGCCTTCTCCGTGGCTGCACACCACTGCACCCGTACGTGTTCCAGACAAGAGACGCCGTCCACGCGTCCTTAGCCATGAATTCCGCCGCCGTGAGCACCGGGACCACCGCGTACTACGCCAACTACGCCCATGGTTCACCGGCCTCACTCGACAATGGCGCGGACATGTTACGTGTCCTAACGGCGCTATCTTGCCATCTCGACCACCTGTCGTCGTGGAACTCGGGGCTTTCACCTGCCGCTTCACCATCGTCGGCTGTTTGGGCAGTGCCGGCGTTCCGCGCATTTCAGGACAACGCCTTCGAGTGAATTGCCACCATCAACTCGCTCGGCACCCTCCATGCTTGGCCGGAAAATCACAAGTGGCTGGTGGCCATCGACCACCTTCGAGATGCCGCCAAGGCTTGGCATGACTACGAAGGGATCACGCAAATATCTTGGACAGTGTGGTGTGCCAGATTGACAAGTATATTTCGCCCACTTTTCGATGCTTGCGACCCCTTTCCTGCTGACCACGACTCTAACACTCATGAGAGTTGCGAGGAACACAACCTCGATGGTGCAGCTCGGGTGTCCACGAATCTGCCCTCCGTTGGGGATCATGCTCCTTTGGCGCACCCCCTTGATTGCCCGTCGGTGCCCTCGAGCCCGACGATGGAGAGCTTCTGTGGCTGCTCTACAAAATACGTCGGAAGCAATGGGTGCACTCCGCTGCTCGTCTCCGCCCCTGCACCTGTATCCGACGCCATAACATCGCTAAGGGAGGCCGAGACCATTACTCATGCAGCGCAGTTGGAGGAGCGGGCGCCAGATTCGCCGTCGCAGGGACACGCGCAGATGCCGGCTCCTGTCGTGTTTGGCATGCCTCCAGTACAGGCACCGGAAGAATTCCCTGCCTTCCATTGCAGCGCTCGCCGACCCACTGGAGCCGCTTCCTCGCCTTCTAGAGAAGTCACCTACCGAATCTCTCCTCTATCGACTTGCGGTACAGGATACAAAAAAAGGAGAGAACATGTTGTCAACAGGCACCCATCCGGAAGTTGCCAGGACGCGCCTCTGTCTCCTCGGTGGGGAGATGACAGAATTCAGAAAACCCAACCTCATGAACACCAAGCAGCAGCCTCGCAACTGCAAGAAATGCATGGTAAACGCACACCGAGGAAAAGTGGTAACCCGGTTGGCTCCTCGGATGCTGCTCCGGCATCTTCTTCTTGGTATGCCGCATGCCCCGTTTTCTCCGCGACCCAGCCAATGCCGGCTGCCCGATTCATTGACAGCTGACGCGACGTCGCATCGGGGCCGAAGTCGACCGCCGCGACACAGCCAATGTCGCCCCCCAGAATGTCCGTCAGCTTGGCCAGACAAGCCGCTATCATCACAAATGGTACTGACACAGAACGACCACAGCGGTACAGCCAAAGCCGCCCTCCAGAGTTCTCTCTTCAAGAACATCCAGACGGGCTGCAACGCTGGGAAGACCGACCACCGAGGAACAGCCAGTGCAGACCACCAGAGACGATTTCTACCGGTGACGGTGCAGTGTCTATTACGGCTACGAGACATTGCGGACAGAATTCCATATTTGCAGCGTGGCCGAGTGTAAGGAAGCAGGCGCGGCGTCCAGGCGCTGGCGCGAGCTCGGCTAGCGCAACGAAGAGAAAGACGTAGTCAGAGGATAGAACAGCCGGCCCGCAGCAAGGGCGTTGCCTCTGTGTCTCCTTCCTCTACAATATATATATATATATATATATATATATATATATATATATATATATATATATATATATATATATATATATATATATATATATATATATATATATATATATATAATGCACACCCAAAGACATATATGTATACATACATATATGAGAGATTGATGTGTTTTTCATATAGAATTTTCTTGGCCTGGTTTAATAACAAGATAGAACAAGTACAGTCAGAGCTACGTCGCAT